>LKNJ01000061.1:148987-295927 GCA_002120245.1 Maccullochella peelii | reverse complement strand
TTCCTCAATCTAAAATAATGGAAATGAAACCCCACGCGATCCTTTACTTTGAAAACCGGAAGTATTCATTGGGATTTACGTTAGCTTTATTGTGGCCGACTATATATTACTGTTATACGAAACCTGGTCTTGATTAAATGTTCATTTACTTCATTACCGAGAAGTATTTCTGTAACATTTGTCCCAAACTGTATTCGAAAGTCACTTCCAACAGCTCCCCAGTTACGTTTCATTGCGATTACCGTGTACGTTAGATTAACTGCGCACTCGAAACATAGGGGCGGCTAGTTTGACCAAGCAAACGCGAGTGACGGCTGGCTTGACCGCAGTACAGCTTTCCGGAGGTGCATGTAAGCCCTGGAAAAGTTTCCCCCAATATTAAAATGAGGAAAACATCTAACAGCCAGCAATTAAGCTAATTTACCTTGTTATTTCATAAACTGAATCCTAGCATGTCCACAATGTAAACTTCTTTCATGGTTCACAAGCAATTATTTAACAGTTAGTTAGCAGGACGAAAGCAACAGAGCTTCTGGCACAGCTGCTATGCACAGAGCTAATTAGCGCTAAATGTCTGCACATGTAAAGAGCAGAACAAGCCACATTCAACACATTCACTCACTAACCTCCTTACATTGATAGACTGCCCACTACTTCTGCAACATGTGCTCTCACTCTGTCAATAATATCNTTCCTCAATCTAAAATAATGGAAATGAAACCCCACGCGATCCTTTACTTTGAAAACCGGAAGTATTCATTGGGATTTACGTTAGCTTTATTGTGGCCGACTATATATTACTGTTATACGAAACCTGGTCTTGATTAAATGTTCATTCACTTCATTACCGGGAAGTATTTCTGTAACATCTGTCCCAAACTGTATTCGAAAGTCACTTCCAACAGCTCCCCAGTGACGTTTCATTGCGATTACCGTATACATTAGATTAATTGCGCACTCGAAATATAGGGGCGGCTGGTTTGACCAAGCAAACGCGAATGACGGCTGGCTTGACCGCAGTCTAAAACGCCAGCCACCTGTATATAAAAACGTTATTTACGATAGTTTACGATGGCTGTTCTTGAGCGTCTTTGCTTGTTATTATAACAAAGGCGGGTCTCTGTACCAGACAAAGATAGTTTTTTAGCTATGTACTGTCCAAAATGTAATTTTATGTCTAGAAGCAAAACGTAGAAGAGGTAAAAAAGCCTGTTTTGATTGTGAGGTTCTCACTTAATAATTTATCAGATTATAACAAACATAACTAATTTTCATGTATTCCATGTTGTTTTAATGGCATTTTTACATATATATGCGCCACAGGAAACTTTCTGACAGATTTTATATTTGGATTTTTGTCCATGGGGGGACGATTCTCTATGATCTACGACCTGATTGGATTGTAAAAGTTCTTGCCCGTCTCACCTTCCATCCGATTGGTCAAGAGAAAAAGCAAACCTCCGTACTCCCCGGTCCATTGGCTGGTGGTCGCGTCAGTAATCCTGCGTTTCTGAAGCCCTCGCCCCCGAGCAAAAAGCTAGTGTGCGGCTTTCATTGCCTGTGACACAGGAATGTCCTTCTCTGCTACCTTGGATCCTCACGGTATGTACCTATGTGAGGGATTATGTTATTAGTGCTGTTGGTGAGCTGTACACCGCCGCTGAAGGCTCCGAGGTGTCAGTTTAAAGCTCCACAGTCAGTGTTCGGTTGGCCGGATGATGCTGTGATGTGAAGTGACAGATGAGGCTGAGCTAGGCTAGCTAATAAGTGTGTTAGCAAACGTTAGCATGCTCGGCTGTGAGGGCTGTTGCTTGCTTGCTAGTGCTGATTTTGGCCTGTCATGAGCACATTTTTCAAAGACAGAGCTTAGACTTGCTTTGTGTTTTACGTAAAATTAAAAAAATTGACTCCTGGTCTCAGCTGCCTGGACGGGCTAACTGCCTAGCTTAGTATTCACCTTAAAGTCAAGTCTCTTTCAGCTAGCAGCCTCTCCATTATCAATAATTTGTCCTGTCTGATTGGAAAATTATTGTTTATTTTGTATGCCAGTCGACGTTTTATTGAATTAGTCAGTTTTGCTCCACAGAGAGAGAAAAAGTTAGCCAGTCTCATGTTGAAGTCGCCCGTGCTGTATGTCATGTACAGTAGGTGTGGGTTACCTTGGTACACTGGCTGCATACCAGACAGTGTAGATAGGTAAAGTAGCTGGAAGAATGACAAGTTGCGCTGCTGCTTAACAGTTAATGCGAGCTTGATTTTCCCAGCTTAAACCATGAACCATTGCAAGTTAATTCTGTGTCTGAGTGTCGACGATTTGTGCCCTAGAGCTAACAGCTCTGTTGTAGTGATAATTGTGTCTGTTGATCCCATGTCGTGATCATTACCTGTGGCCTGTGCTGCGCAATGTGATGCAGCTCTTAAGGAGGAAGTTAATTTCCAAAACTCATGTCTTATCTATTGTAGGGTAATAAATCTACAGTGACACACTGGACCAGTGTGGAGTACAAGCCCAGGAGTGGATGACGACAGACGGTTCATGAGCAAGCCCTGAGCTGGCTGATCTCAGAGCAGAGAGGAGACTTTGTTTAGGGTGAGTGTGAGGGAGCTTTGGAGAGCTGTGGCCTGAAGGCATTTCGATTTCTGAGATGTCAGTCAAACAAGCAGACGGGATGTCCATCGCCCAGGCTTTGGCCATGACCGTAGCAGAGATACCGGTGTTTCTCTATTCCACATTTGGGCAGGTAAACCACTTTGCATGTACAGTTAAGTTTTGCATCTCTATACACAAGCAGTTTGCTATCCAGTTTCGACTTGTTAAATAAAACATTTGCCTCTCCTGCTTTCAGTCCATATTTTCTCAGCTAAAGCTTACCCCAAGCTTGAAGAAGGTGCTGTTTGCCACAGCACTGGGCAGTGTAGCTCTGGCTCTCACCGCTCATCAACTGAAAAGGCGAGGGAGAAAAAGGAAGCAGGCAACACAAGGGAAGGAGGGCCAGAAGACTGTGGGAATACCTGAGGCGCTGATGAAGACAGGGAGACCCTCATCATTAAAGAGAGGTGTGTATGACTTAATGCTTGGAGGAGAAAAAAAAGTAATTTAAAATTATAATTTTGCTTTGTGGTTACTGGTGTATCAACTACTGAGAGATATGCAGACAAGAGAATGTTTTTCTCTGTACAGGTCCGTTTCCTGGCCGACAGATGATGAGTCCCAGCACTCGGAGCAATGACACCATGAGTGGAATTTCTTCCCTGGCCCCCAGTAAACACTCAAGTTCTTCACACAGCCTGGCATCTGTTAGTTTTACAAGTTACAACAAATTTTATTTTATGTCATTTCCCTTATTCCACATTTTCCTAATGTTTCTTTGTTTGTGTTTCTGGCATAGATGCGGGTGCCAAGCTCTCCAAATCAGTCTGCCAATCCATCCACCCCCTGGGAAGCGGAGCCTGTGGTGGAAGAGTCAGGGGCAGTAGAAGATGCAAATGCAGAGAATCTCTATTTAATGGGTAGGTATTTACTAATACTCCTGGTTTTATAAAAATGTAATGCACAAGCAGCATGTCAAATGTGGTGAGCTTTTTTGCTGTGTTACCTGAGATATAGTGTAAGGGACAGAGAGGTGAGCTTTACTTTCCTCTTAGTATTTATTTTGTAGTTTTTACTCAGAAATAAGAATTGATCATCTGTTTTGGTGACTACTGTAAAAACCATATGCTGCACTGGCAGAATGAGGAGGGAAAATATTCACATGTGCAGTTGGTTTGGCTCGTAATCTTTGCATCTTGAGTATCATGTAAAGGTTATTTGTCTTTGTGTTCTTACCATGTTATGATAGCCATAATTATAATACAGCATACATTTTCTGCTGTTGGTAATGAAGAACAAGTGGAGGAAATCTAGGATATAATCAGCTTGATGTTGGACTCTTGGACCCAGAGTGCTGTTGTTTGGCATTTGGATTATCCTGCATGAATTCTGTCATTCTCTGCTCTTTTTTCCCGCCCATTTTGCAACTGTACAAACTCAGGTCACTTAAACCTGCATTAAGCAATATTTTGAGAAAGAAAGAATTGCACCAGTGCTGTAATCAGTAAGAAATAAAACCAAACTCTGTGCCACTTTTAGCTCAAAGTTTTGATTTCCCAGCTCAAAAATAGACAGTTTGATTAAGGTCTGTTCACCGTTTTCCTGCTAGGGATGGAGCTGTTTGAGGAAGCTCTACAAAAGTGGGAGCAGGCCCTGAATATTCGCCATCACACCCACTCGACCTCCAGCAACAACAGCCTCGTTCTGCAAGGGGCAACGTGTGGAGACTTTCCTATGGTAACCATCAAACAACCATTACCAGTACATACTGATTGAAACTCCTGTACATGCTTGGATTACTTTCCAGTACGAGTACAGTATTGTATGTTGTGGTGTAGTTGTGATTTCACCTACTGTTGTCTGTTTGCTCATAGGTGACAGTACCAATGCAGTACAAATGAAAAATATTAAATTGATCCTGGATGAGAGCCTTTTATTATATATTATTAATATAACTTGTTTTATACTTTATGATAGGTTGAAACCCGTAATAAAGTGTTTGCAGCGAAGTTGGAGACACTACTCCACAGGGCGTACCACCTACAAGAGGATTTTGGCAGCACTATCCCACCAGACAGCGTGCTGGCTGACTTTGGTAAGAGTCATGTTGAGATTATACAGTATATGACCTTAAGAGAAGGTAGAGATGTTATTAATCAAGGAGAAGAAATTTGGATTACAGTCTCAACTTGGAAGAATAACGAGAGAGAGCTGCTCCGCAAAAACAAACTTAATGGTTTAGGAAAAAGTAGGACGAAATTAAAGGTTGTACTTTTTTCAGTGAGGAGTAGGATTAATATAGTCTTATAAGTCCTATAAGTATAAGTCTTGGTCTGTATCAGTTGTAATACAGTTTCTGTTTTTACAGCGGGGGCACACATTTTATATTTCTGTTAAGTAAATCTGTGTTTTGGTTCTTGCCCTGTCAGTCAGAGTTTGTGTTGCTCCTTTGGCAGAGAGTGAAGGAACTCTTATCTTGCCTCAAGTGGAGAGTTTCCACAAACTTCAAGATGATGATGCTACTACTGTTACCTCTG
Organism: Maccullochella peelii; assembly: GCA_002120245.1. Lineage (NCBI taxonomy): Eukaryota > Metazoa > Chordata > Actinopteri > Centrarchiformes > Percichthyidae > Maccullochella > Maccullochella peelii. The sequence goes on along the minus strand of LKNJ01000061.1, from coordinate 290,800 downwards.
ACGATTCCTTCTTCTCGGCTGCAGAGGTTGGTTCCTTTCCTCTGCTCTCAAAAGACTGACAGAAATCTTTAGGTACATCATGGGTAGTCACTGATTTCCCTAGACCCCCTAGTATTTGTATCAAGTACACATACTAGTACACACTTATGTCTTGCAGATGCATTCATGTCTGGTACTTTTCTATATAAAAGAGAGGTGGACTGTACACTGAGGTATGTGTGTTTTGTCTGTGCAGCTGTTTGATGCCATGTCTCTAGAAGAGGTCTACCAGCCACTTAAGCCAGCAGCTCTCTATGAAGAAGCCTTGTCTCTGGTCCAGGAGAGCAAAGTGGCCTATAGGTCCCTGAGGTAACTGTGATGTGTAACAATTGTACCCAAATACTTAAAGCTGCACTAACAGTGGATTAAATCACTGTGTGTACTGTCAAAGGAGCCGCTCGTAGTGACGAATTATCACCCGACTCTGCAGTTACCCTCAGCTCTTCAGAGCATTTTAGTGTCTTTCAGCTCATTGTTTTGGTCTTACAGCCCACAACTTTGGCAGATGTTTTGGTTCACCCTCGCTGCTCTCATCAATGTAATTTCCAGACATAGCAGGCAGCAGGTTTCCAACAAATAAGCTCCGATAAACCCAGCGTACGCTATCTGCCCAGCACCAAACGGCAGACAGGCAAAGTTAGCAACTAGCTATTGAACATAGTGGAGCATTTAGCAGCTAAAGAGCCAGATATTTCTCTCAGAAACACGACTCCAAATGAATGCTAATGTTGGTCTGTATCTACTGGATGTTTGCTTACATGTTCACCATAACAACTTGATAAGACCTATAATAATATGTTGATAATATGTCAATGCTGTGTTTTATAGCTTGTCCTGCTTCCAAGCTGCCAAAAAATCAATTTATACTGCTTTAAATGTACTGTGGCTAAGAGAAGAATAAGGTTTCATTGATCTTCATACCTCGCTCTCTCTTTTGTTTTGTTTTTTACCAGGACTGAGTTACTTGAATGTTTTGGTGACCAAGACTTCCTTGCCAAACTTCATTGTGTGAGACAAGCATTCCAGGTCTGTTTCAGCTCATACGACTTACTCATATTACATATATTATTATCTTATCTATCACATATCATTCTTTGTTTAGATGATTGCCAATTTTTTTGTTTGTTTTGCCTTTTTTAAGCCATTTCTTCATGTTTTGAAACCTGTAAACCTCATCACTCCTCTGTAGCACTGCTAGTTGTCAAAAGCTCCGCATGGTAGCTTGTAATGGTAACCATTTTGGTTATAAATGAGCAGCAAGAGCTAGGTTAGTTAGTCTTGTTCCTGAGCTGTGAACAAGTGGGAAGGACTTAAGCTAAACTAAACTCAGAAAGCATTTATAGACATCACATGTTTTTCGGGCTCCGTTTGCTGATGTCACTTTCAGCAAGGAAGGCTCTCTTGGTAACGATCACTTTAAAAAAAAAAATGGCAATAATTATATCTGGTTGCCAATTTTCCAATTTGTGAGCTGTGAATCGCATAGTCCAGTTGCTAAATATTGAGGGGAAAAATAAATAGATTTTAGGTTTATTTCTTTGTCAAGATGAATTTAAAAATGGCATTGTAATTTAGGTGTAAGCAGGTCATCTAATACACCTAGTGAGACACCCTAGTAGAAACCGGCACACTCACAACAAACCTGAGTTTATAATATGATGCCTCTGTGCAGTCTTAGCACCCACAGGCAGCAAATCAGGTTTCTTTGTTTAAGTGACATCTGGACAAAAGCTACAAGGTCAAATTCAAAAGGCAGCAGCTGCTATCATGAGAGGTGACTCACAGTGTGCCTTACACTTAGAAAAATGGATGATATGATATGGTCACATTCTATATAACTTTAGGTTTTTAGCTTTGCTCTTCAGTCTCAGGCAAACGTCTGTACTGGCATGCAAATTGAAGCCAGTTTTCACACACTTGAAAATATGTCGGAGCTGTGAAGAAATCAGATGTCCTGTATAAATGGACCAAATTATTGTTATAGAAATAACCATAGAAAATAGACCAATAATGCTTTTTTTTTCAGTTTCTGTTGTTGGATGAAACCCACCGCACGTTTTTCATGGAGACCGGGAAGCAAATGATTACAGGGTTAATGGTGAAGGCAAACAAGGTAAAACACTACTCATTTGGATCCTCCATTATTAAGTTGTCTTATTTGGATAAACAGGACAGGATTCTGCTTCAGTGGGCATCGTTGCACAGCTGTAACTAATCACTTCCTGTGTTGTTTTTTACTTTAATGCAGAGTCCCAAAGCCTTCCTGGAGAGCTATGAGGACATGCTGCTTTACACTCAGAGAGAAGAAACGTGGCCCATCACTAAGATGGAGCTGGAGGGCCGAGGGGTGAGTAATGCTGTCATTCTGTCATGTTATCAAATCTCCTCTTCATTTTCTTTTTAGCTTGCGCCTCTTAACATAACCACATGTAGGTGTTGTAAGTTGTTAGACCCTGTGTGTGCTGTGGTGAATGTGTTTACAGTAGCAGTCTGTCAGTCTGAATCTTAGACTAAATGACTTTCACTTCAGAATTCTTTTTTTACTTTTTCATGTTTACAGTATTGTTCTAACTGTAAGCATATTGTGTTTATTGGATTATTCATGGGAACAGGGATACTCAGGCAGTTTACCTGAAGTCGAGATACCCTGTGACTAACCTGAATTAAACTTTAACTGAACCAACAGTCAGGTTACTTTGTGCTCTACTCAGTGTAAAGCTCGCTTTTAGGACATAATGTAGTTGGTTGTGTAACTGGCAAAAAATACATCTTTATATAAATGATTCATTTGGTAAAATACGAATACACATGCTGGCGTTTCTGCCTAAAACCCCTCTCTGTTCCTCTTTAATTTTCAACTCAACATAATTGTCGCCTCCAGAGGTTGATTAACAAGCATCATCCTGAAATAAACACGCCATGAAATTAATTTTAAAAAGCCCACCTTCAAATAGATACTCAGAATTCATTAAAAGATATAAAATAGAGTTGAAATGGAGTATTATAGTAATAAACATATTTATTTATTTAATTCCATACTTACTAATTTAATTAAAGGTATTTATATTTTTAATGTGATATTTTTTGTTAATATATTTTATCACTTATTTTATTGCCAATTTGTCAATTTATTTCATTGTCTATTTTATTCATATAATTATGACCCATCATCTTTGCCTTTGTTGGCACATTGCTACATTTCTTGGGACATTACCACCATCAAGTGTTAATCAGTGGAATAGTGTGAAACCATCGGCAGCAGGACTGTGTATCACGTCACCTGCTAACAAAACAGAGACCCACTCTTAAAAACATTACTTTAAATTTTGTAATTACTGGTGCCACTGTGTATTTTTATTTGAGAAAATGTAATTACTGTCAGACTAAACACAGTGTACTGTTGTGTACCTTGTGTTCTCATGTCATGATCTTTGCAGGTGGTGTGTATGAACTTTTTCGACATAGTGTTGGACTTCATCTTGATGGATGCGTTTGAAGACCTGGAGAGCCCTCCCTCCTCTGTGGTAGCCGTGCTGAGGAACCGCTGGCTCTCTGACAGCTTTAAAGAGACGGTTAATTTATACACACACATGCACATACACACACACACACACACACACACACACACACACACACACACACACACACACACACAAATTCCTTGATTATACCACTGATATCTTTTATAACAAGTTACTCTAATAACAGAGTTGTGATTCTCTGTTAGGCTCTGGCGACTGCTTGCTGGTCTGTCCTAAAAGCAAAAAGGCGTCTTCTTATGGTGAGTTTGAGTGCTTTTTATTGCATATTTGTTCCTCAAAGTACCGTTACATGTCTTTGACGGCTCGTTCTCTTACCACTCTCCATAGGTTCCTGATGGTTTTATCTCCCACTTCTACGCCATATCAGAACATGTGAGCCCAGTTTTAGCTTTTGGGTTTTTGGGACCCAGGCAACACTTAAGTGAAGTGTGCACTATCTTCAAGGTGAGAGGATACACACTAAAAGGCTGTGATTTGACACAATTTTGGAAAGCAAGTGACTGTTTGTGGCACTCCAACGATTTTACATATGAGGTTCAGTTTACTTGTCAGGAGTAGTACTATATACCCTGCAAAACAGTTGTATAATATCTTCTGTTGCTCTGGAGGAGCTTTCGAAAGTCTGAGAAGGTAACCTTGATGATGTCATCAGGGTTATCTTAGTTTTGGTTTGAGACTTCAGAGTTATAACACAGGGTTTGTACAATGTCTTGGAAGTTTGGAAAATGCTTAATTGTAACTGTTATGTTTTCAAGGTTAGGAATATGCTTGAATTCGAAAATACTCCTTGAAAAATGCCTGGTTGTCAACATAATCTGGTGTTTCATCATCTACACAATCACTCATGTGAACCAAAAATCTTTTAGTATTTGAAGTGAAACGATCCCGTGGTCATTTGTTTGTTGTCTCCTGGAATTTATAGTAATAATTTAGATGTGATGATAAAGGCGTCGAGAGTCTGGACATTTTTGGTTTAGGTACTTTGAAAGTGCTTGAAAAGTGCTTGAATTAATTTTACTGTTAAAAAACTGTACAAACCCTGATAACAGATATCCTGCCATCCAGTGTTTGGTGCGTGACTCATATTAGGGCCTAAAAGTCAGGATATCTCAGCCTCTACCACTTCAATTTTGACTGTTTATTTTTAAAAGATCCTCCAACTTCATGAAAGTGCTGTATCGGATAAAGTTGGGAGGCTTGCAAAAGACACAGAGGAGGCTTTCTGTTATAAATGTGTAGTCTCCAAACCCAAGCTGACGTTATTTCAGACTTGATGAGCTGCTCCTCCAGAGCTACAGAAGACATACAAGAGTTTTAACAGGCTAAAAGTAGGATTAACCATGACAAGTAAACCCACCTTCATATGTAAAATCAGTGGATTGCCCCTTTAAAGTTAAAGTTGGAATCACTATGTTACGTATATAACGGTTTCTGCCATTCATTTCTCTCCTTTCCTCTGCAGCAACAAATCGTGCAGTACCTTAAGGACATGTTCGATCATGACAAGGTCCGCTTCACCTCCGCTCAGTGCTTGGCGGAGGACATCCTGAACCTTTCCCACCGCCGGAGTGAGATTTTACTGGGGTATCTGGGAATCGATAGCCTCATGGAGCTCAATGGTGCCCTTCCCAGAGACACAGATAGCTCTTCAGGGCTCAACTAAGGCAGCTAGGGGTCACTAAGGGCTTCACTGGGCTTGTACAGGCCGTATGCACTGGGCTGACCGACAAGGACTCGCGGCTCAACACTTATTCTTGTATCACCATTAAGACTGGATTGAATCATGCTCCTGTGGTGCACTGAGAATCGGCACTATTTGTTCATTCATCTGTGTTCATCAAACACAACTACTGTAAGAGGATATATTTTCACCAGATCTACAGTATCACTGGTCCTTGTACTAATGAGGGAGAGCGGTTGGATGATGTGATTCCATCTCTCCCTTGTTATCAGCTGCTGTTTTATGTATCAAGAATGCCTAGTCGCTTAATCTCAGACGTGTGAGGACTTGTCTCTGCCTTGTTGGGTAACATGGATACTTCCTAAGCAACACACCTGACAGAAGCACTCCCACCATATGAAGAATGGGCCTTCTTCATTACTACTCCACATGGATCGAGTCTCTTCTGAGAACCAGTGGTTGCATTGTAACCTTCCATTCATCTGACTTGTGGAATAGGTCGGGATATCATAGTATTCATTATTATGTGAAAAGAAATGGTGCGAGAGTCTGTCGATATTGTGCATTTGTATGTTTTTATATTAAAGGGGGAAGAATATTTGTTAAAACCGTGATAATTCCTCACAGGCTTGTCCAACTGAAGACTTGTGTTGCGTGATGAAGTTTGTCTCCTCACCGAATGTTCTTAAATCCTCTTTAACCTGTAGAAGTATCGAGCACGTTAAGATGTCACATATCCAAGAGACTGTGTTAAATGCAAAAAAGACGTCATGTAAAATTAGTGTAGAGTGCTAATGTGTTACTCATACAGAAGTTGAATTATCCCAAAGCTATATTTTGACCCCAGACCACAGTTTCTTCACATATAGTCTTCAGTGATCCAGTTAAGATGTAAATGGTTATGGTTTACTTTCTCTAAGTCACAGTGATCCCTCAGTTTTTATCTGGCAGTGGACGACATGAGTATTATCAGTTTTAAACGCTGCAGAGGCGCAAAAAGAAACTTCCTGCCAAAAATAACACAATACCAGGTCTGAAACCATCACAGAGGATTATTGCCAGTTTTGAAGGTGTAACAGAAAACAAATATCTCGAACAGTGTAACACATCTGTGCTCTCAGGGAGTAATAAGTAACATTATAACTTGAAATGAATATTAGGAAATGTGTCACTTCTTGACTAACTCATTTATTTATTAATAGGTTGAGCCACTTGAATTGCTTCCAAATACTAAATAGTTATTCTTATGTACAACTTGCTAATTCGGCGAATAAAGAAATACATAAAATAGTGACATTTTTTAAGGGAAAGTATCCAAACACAAGTTATATGAACACATAAATCAGTGTTTTCAATGTAAAATTTGGAACAATAGTACTTCCTGAATATGGTCGTTTTTCTAATCTTAAAGGTTACTGGCTGCAAATGAGTATAGGATAAGTGGATGAGAAAAAAAATCACTCTTTTTTTTTTACTGCAGACATTTTGTCATAGTTGGAAAAACACACGTGTCAGAATGCCTACTGTGAAAAAGGCCTACCGGTGTGTTCATGGCTGTATCAAATTGCATCTAACAATCATCTAACACCTTCAGAGACTTTGTAAAAAAATTTTTTTAAAAACTCCGTCTCAGTGTTATAATTGATTAGAAACACATGGATATTTACCATCACTATACACATACTATGTGTCGCTCGCTTTATTCCCAGAACTTTTTCAAGTGGACATGACCTCTAAATGAAACAGTGCCATCTACTACTCTTAGCAAGGATATTGTTGTTTTGTTTCTGATTTCATGAAGACCTGTAATGAAGAACCGGGCAATATACAGTCAGACTGTAACCTACATAACAAGTGCACTGATGATAACCCCTGACTTCTCTTTGTTTCCCCCAATACTACAGAGACACGGAAGGGGCAGTAAGATGCCAAGTTAAACTGAGTTTTCTCCTGCGATCCTAACATGGATAACTCCACCACTGTAAAAGCAGATTTGAGTTATGCAGACTGTAGTTTGTTTGTTTAAGAAACTGTCAAATACAAAAGTATCTTAATGAAATACGATGAAAAGATTATTATTAAAGGCAGTAGAAGCACAGAATGTATGATTATGGTTGCCTGCCTGTGGGTGAATGAGAAAAGGGAAGATGTTTCTGTCAAATCAATTTGGGTTTCATAGATCTTGGGGTACTTTGATTTTAATATAGTTTATCATACAAATTAGCAGAAGTCAGTTTGTTATTTGTAATCATATAACTGTGTGTTTTGTGGTCTTGATAATCCAAGTCCTGCTGTTGTTGCAACACACCTGAAATTCAGAGCTCAGAAATGTTTTGGTTTTTTTGGGCTCTTACATGTTGCAATACAATCCCATTGTGTTCTCCTCAAACTGTACTGGCTGTGTCAAGAGTCGTCAGCATTGTAAGATTATTTCTGTTTCTGTCTAACATGAGACAGAACTTCCAACTGTAAATAGAGCTTTTACAGAACATAATTTAGTTCTTTGTTTTTGACAGATGTGCAGCTATGTGTTTGTAAGCATTTTGCACTTTATCAGAAAAGCAGAACGATCCAGGAATGTCCAAAAACCCTTTTTTGAAAAAAAAGTTTGAGAGTTTAACTGTATGAACATAATTAATTATTTATTGCATCATGGAAGTGACATATTATTGATAACATAGAGCATAAATGCTGTATAGTAGAGAAACTATCTTTCCCAAAGAAAAAAAAACTATATTATGGAAATGGTTTATTCTGATTGCTACCCAAAGTTTAAGTTTTAGTCTCCATCTTTGAAAATGTTCAAATTATCTAGTTTTACCTTTTGACTGTGTGTTATCCAATCCCTGATGAACTGCTTTAAAGAAATATTCTCCCATGTTCCTGTTGTAGATTATCGAGTATATACAGCAGTATGCGTCATGCAGGTAAATGCAATTATGGAAAAATGCTAATGTTTAGACTTGTGTTCACATACTGCTCTGCTTTTTCTGTGTGAGTAGACGATCCAAGATGAATTCCTCCAACAGCCTTTGCATGTTAACTGTAAATTCTCTGAACTACATCAATCAGTGTATCCCTGCGACATTTAGACCCAGATTCTGCTCTAGTTGTTGTTAGTTTTGGAAATCCCAATTAGAAATAATCTAAAGTTGAAAATGTTTAGGAATCATTTGAAAGTCAGAATTCAGGAATGGACTCTCCTAATTAGCGTATATTCAGTAGATTATAGAGTTTTACAAGGATTTCAGATGGCCAAAATGTGGAAAGAATGTTGTTTTTTTAAGTCACTGCTATACATTTCAAGTGTCCTATTCATGCCTTTTGTCTTTTCTGTTGTTAAATTTCAATGCCAGCATAAACTGTAAATTGACTTTGATTCTCCATGTTAAATGTTATTTTTTGTTATTAAACAATATGTTTATTATGACAGCTCATTGTATTTTATGTTGCACCAGGAATCAAACTTTCACCAAATGATTTTGTCACGGTGTAGAGAGAGAGGTCTGTCCTTAAAGAAAGTATATATAAGTGAGAAAAATAGATGAAAATGGACCTATTGATGTTATTATCAAATTAGTTTGTAATTATCAGACTATGAGATTGTCTACAAGGTGGCAAGAACACCACTTGTTTCATACAGAATTAACTGATACAAAGATCCCAGCTTCCTATTTTCTTATGATTAAAAACAATTTTATTCTGAGTGTTGCCAGCAATAGTAAAGGCACAAATCATAAAGACTGCCTCATTGACAAAAGTCTTGTCAAATCTTTCTTACTACTGCCAAAGGATATAATTTGACCAATACTTCGTGCCAATCAGCCTCAGCTGTAGGCCTACTTTGTGTTTATTGCTAATTGGCAGCTGTTAGCAATGTTGATGTTGTGTGTTTGCAATTTGAGTTGTCATTGTGGGCATGAGCATACACAGGGTGTGGCTGTCGACTATCTTCTTCTTACATACAGTATTTCTTCATCTCTTCCTTCTACTACTTTTTCATCTAATGCCAGAATCATAGAGGGCCACTTCTGTTTGTACTGTTGCCAATGTTAGGTTGCCTGTAACAGTAAATAAAGTGTGAAATTTGATGCAGGACTCTCATTAATTATTGGGCTTTTTAAACCTACTCAGACCTTCAGAAAGTTAGTTGTCAGTTGGAGAGATACAAGAGAGAATGCTCTGTAGTGATTCAATATTGGGCCAGCGGAGGGTGCACAACACTTACTGTAAGTTTGCTGAAGAAGTTAAGATACCTTATTACGTCTACTTCTTATCTACACAGTAAGAATATACTTGTATTTCTTCTCATTCAGATAAATGTAACTTTGCCCTCAAATTGCAGTAGCAAGGTAAAACACAGCCAGGGAACATAATCAATACTCCCAATTTTAAACATCACAGCTTTGCCAAAACTTTTAGAGTTGCTTTCAAACTTTCATTGTTCCTGGGCATGGCTATATGGCTAGTCTTTCCTGTCTTTATCACACTTTTCATGGAAAACATACATACATCAGATTTAAAACACAGTCAGTATAGATGAGGTTTGGAGGCACTGAAACTCTAGTTAGTGGTGTCATTAAAATACATTTTGGAGACACAATGACATAAAGGCTACACACATATCTACCATTTGAATATCCTCTTTGTGCTTCCTCTATTATGTTGTTTTACAGTTTACAGTTGGAGGTACACTCTTTATCGAGTATGGAAATGAAATTCTGGAAAAGGGAAAGTTAGTTTGTTCTTGTTCAGGTTTATGCTGTTTACTTTGTGTGCACCTGTTAGCCATGGCTGACTTTGGGTGAGTATATACTATCTATCTCAGTCCCGTCCAGGTGGAGGGGCACCTGACACTAACTCTGTCCACTAATAATTATTCTTTTATTCCATTCCTAAAGCAAGCAACTTTCAACTTACTTTACTTGCTCTACTTACTGCCTTTTCGTGTTTTTGTTCTGTTATGTTTTTTGCTATAGCCTATAATTCAATTGATTAATATTCTTATTGCTAAACATATTGCACGTTTGTAATATCAATCAGTCAGACAGTTTGCATTGATCATATTCGACAATCTTTGCTTGGCGTTCATGTCTGTCTGATGATGTTGGTGGCTGCATGGTTTCCATATCCTATATCAGCATTTGTGTGTCAATATTTAGGTCTATTTGTAACTCGTGGATGGAATAGGCTGTATCTAACAGTGTCGATAGACCAATTCAAAAATAGGTCATGATGCTCTAATCCTCTAATTCTGGGAGATATTGACAGTGGCACAATATTTGTTTTAGGGTGGCTCATTTGCCCGATTATTAGGTACACCTAATGAAGTCTAGTCCTGCAATAAATCCTAACTTCATGAAGGTTATAATGTTCAGTTTTCGTTTAAACTGTTCATGATTTTATGGACTAAACGATTAATCATTTAATCTAGAGAAAAATCAGAAGATTAATCAATAATGAAAATAATCGTTAGTTGCAGGCCTACTCTTGGGAATGGCTCATAGTTGATTTATAAAGCATTAGTAATGATTTATAAATAATGTTTAAAGTATTATAAGTACTAACCCTATAAATTCAGATTTCCACATTTTTCAAATATTTTGGCAAATACTGATCAGGACATTATAGATGACTCAGGTGGTAAATAATTTATACCTTACATTAATTTAGTAATCATGAAAAATCCATAACTTTTTCTCTTTTTTTTTGAATGAGTGCAGTTCGCTGCTTTAATGTGCAGTGCTGGACTTTTGTGTTTTTGTTCATTCAATAATTCTTCTCTATGGGCAAAATATCTCATCTCCAGTGTGCGGCTGGGATTGGACGGCTCCTCTGCTGCCGGGGCCCGCTTGAACACAGAGCTCCGTTCACCATTGGTTAGACACGTGTCTGGGGCGTTTCACTGAGACTGCCCGGTTGTGTCCGGGTAAGATGGCGTTGGAAGAGCAGTGCTCGGCACCATCTCGATGGCGGTCCATATCTCTCACACACGTAGAGTTCCCCGAGGGTACGTAAACTCAGCATCTTTCTCTAACTACTAAAGCTCATTTAACCACCAGTCGCTTTGTAATTTTCGAAGAGTGCGTGTGTTTGCTTGCTAGTGAATTGAATGGACACGGCCGTTGGTGATACTGCCAAATTGTGAGACGGTGTAAAAACCCCGAGCACAGCGGGGAATGTAACCCGGACTGCAAAATTGTGAGACGGTGCCGCATGCGCAGTTGGCGGTAATGTCCACAATGAAGGCTAGCTAGCCTGTTAGCTGTCTTAATATCGGCTTTGATATGTTCTCTCAGGAGTTAGCGAACATGTAAGAATTATTTGACAAAATTAAATCATGCTGAACAGCAAAATATGATTCATGACTGTGGTGGAAATAACTATCTATTTAACCTTATAGGATTGTAGCCAGAACTATGGCTAACGTAGTAGCTAGCTCCATGGCCTGATACCGATTAGTATAACTAACATAAACCACATTGCACCGAGCTGTCTGAATGAACAAAACCAAAGAATGTGGTATGTTAGTTAGATGGTGGCTACCAGCTACTCCACCCCAGGAGCTTCCTACCTGAAGTCATAATTAAATATTTCAGCCATCCGGGTTCACTGAGTACCTCAAAGTGTCGCTCCCACCAGTGCTAGGCGACTTTACTCTGGCTTCTGATATGCCTTAACGTAAGTACTGTGTCAATATGTTTTAGGTGATCTGACGGGACAAGTGCTGGCCTACATCAGTCTCCTACCCATAGCAGTTCTTGTGGGGTTTGTTACACTCATAGTGTTTAAACGGGAACTGCACACGGTGAGTTTTGCACATGTACTTGTAGTGGTGTTTTCGGAAAGGGTATCACTTTTAAAGTCAATCTGTTAAACTGTTAATGGTCTCACAGGAGCCTGAACAGTGGTGTCAGGCAGGCCAGGAGTCAGCTCACGTGTTTGGTTTTATTTTATTTTATTTTTTTTTTTTTTACAGATTTCCTTCTTTGGTGGGCTCATCCTGAACGAAGGGGTGAACTGGCTGCTGAAGCACATTCTCAGAGAGCCGCGCCCATGTGCAGGTGAGTGAAGCAACAAGCTGTTGTTTCTATGTTTAGTCGACAGGGTTGGGCAACATTGCAAGAGCATCACAGTAGCCAGAATATCTTCTTCTGATATCAATCACATTATCTGTTACATCGCAAGCTCAGTTGTGTAGTTTATCTTCCTCACATTGGATTGTATTATGATGAGAAGCTAGCATTCCTATGTACTACAGACACTCAGGTAAAAGCTGGGCCTCAAATGATTGCCAGGTTAAAAAAAATTGAAAGCTCAGGTGGTCATAAACCATGATTTTAATTTTTACAGCATGCCTTACATTATCAATAATTACATCATGCTTAGTTTTGTTTTTGAGTTGTCTTGAGGCTAAAGCAGTACCTACAACAGACACACGAGATACAGTAAATTATTTATAGACATAATGGCTAAATATAAGGGTGGGCGATATAAGTAAAAACCTCTATCACCATATATGCACTTTTATAGTGCAATATTGATGGGACTATATTAGAGCTACAATGATTTTATCGCTTAGTTGATTGATGGAAAATAAAACTATTTTGCAAATCAATAATCATCCTCTTCAGGGGATTTAATGCCTTTGCTTTGTCACACATGATTGTAACATTAATATCTTTGGGTTTGGGACCGTTAGAAAACAAGACATTTTAAGACGTCACATGTGATAATGAAAATAATTGTCAGTCCTAATATATTCAAGGGCTGCAACTAAAGATTATTTTCGTTACTATTCAGTCTGCCAATTCATTTTTGGATTAATCGTTTTAGTCAAAAATGCCCATTAGAATTTCCCACAGCCTTCAGGTGATGTTTTATAATGTCTTGTTTTGTCAAATCAACAGTCCAAAACCCAAAGATATTCAACTTATAATTATATAAAACAGGGAAAAGCGTCATATCCTCACATTTGAGAAGCTGCAACCAGAGAATGTTTGGCTTTTTTGCTGATAATCAAATGATAATCAAAATTGTGGCAACAGTCATCTTTAGGATATATTTTAGTTTATCTAAATTAAAAACCTGACAAATCAAGGTACTTCATCAGACTGCTGCAAAAATCATATTGTATCTCACTTTAGTTTTAAACTTTGGTTATTATCCTGACTTACATAATTGATTTTATTTTTTCATCAGACTGCTGCAAAAATCATATTGTATCTCACTTTAGTTTTAAAGTTTGGTTATTATCCTGACTTACATAATTGATTTTATTTTTATATATATATATATATATATATACATACATATATGTATTCTGTTGTCTTTCTGCAGGGGCTCACACAACCCTGCACACAGAGTATGGGATGCCCTCCAGTCATTCCCAGCTTATCTGGTTCTTTGTTGTTTACTTCTTTCTTTTCCTTTATTTAAGGTGAGCTTGTTTCTTCTTGGTGTTTGGGGGGGGTTTAAGGGTGGAAACATGCAGCTGTGAAATTTTTAAAATTATAAGAACTAGCTAGAGTTTAATGGCAAATACAGTTTTTGTTCATTTCAACAATGTGGCAATTTAACAGTTGAATATTTAGATCTAAGTAACAGTTTATTTTTACTGGTATTTTTGTATTTGAAAATGAAGCAGAGTAAACATTTTCTGTACAACTACCAGCAATGTTGAATAATTGTGTCATGCATATATGCATTGTATCAGTAATTGATTACATCATATACATGAGGTAGATGTCATGGTGTGAACTCATGCTGGTCTCTCTTTTCAGAATGCATCAAACGAACAATGCTCGATGTGTGGACCTGCTGTGGAGACACATACTGTCCATCATCCTGTTGGGCATAGCCTTATCAGTCTCATACAGCAGGTAAGAGACTCCTGAAACGGACGTGACGTAATCTGCTAGATAGTTGATGTTGTTGGAGCTACAGAAACACTTGCGATTGTTCAGTGGAGCTTCTCCGCTCACAAATGATCTTTGGCCCAGTACCAAAATCTGCTTGCAGAGACTTTAACCAGGAAACAAACTATTTTTGGTCCGAAGTTACTCACAGAATAAACGTTAATTAGTGACAGCTGATATGACCTGTCGCCCGCGATGTTTGGCATTTTAACCGGTGAATGTGACGGTCAGCACTGGCTAAAAATGAGAAGCTGCTACCTGAATGTTTTGTACACTGCTCTTTGCTAATAAGAAAGATAGAGGAGAGAGTCAATCTCAGTGTCAGACCTCAGAGTCACTCACACCGCTGCGCCCAAATAATGTTTCACATACACTCACACATTTTCGCCTGTATATGCAGTGTAATGCTCGCACTGTAGTACTACGACACTAGCAGGCTGAGGCCGACAAAACACAGTGCAGTACAATAAAGAAAGAATATGCATTTATTTTAGCCGATACCGATCCTTTAAAATATGCACTTGGGACCTGCTCCGGACATCTTTAGGTAGGGTGCTTAGATTAAAGGTGTATTTGGTGCATCATTACATTGTTATCAAGTACAGTACTATGAGAAAATCAATACATACAAGGATGTATGAACTGTAAATATGTAGGGCTGCAACTAAAGATTATTTTTATTATCAATTCATCTGCCGATTCTTTTCTTGATTAATTTAATGTCAGAAAATAGTGAAAAATGCAGCAGATGGTTTCATGTTTTGTCTGGCCAAAAACCCAAAACTCAAAGATATTAAATTTACTATCACAGAAAACAATTAAAACCACCAAATATCAATTTATAACAATTAATGCATTATTAAAAATAGTTGAATTAAATAAATTGTTGATTAATCTACTATTAAATGACAAATTATTTCAGCTGTGAAAATATGTGAAGCTCATTAATCATGGCATCGTTGACCATTTCCAGTAACTGTGTACACAGGGCAGGTGGACAAAAGCATTTTGAATATTGTTTGCCACTGTGTCAAAGGAAACCAAATAGTGCTACTTCCTGTATAACAACACCATTTTGACTGTGCGAACACACCAAGTTTGATACTATGTTAAGTACATGCTGCTAGACTTAGTTTAGGCCTCCACGCACAATTTGTGTTTTCTTTAACATTGTTTTTCTCTCTCATTCTCAGGGTCTACCTGTTGTATCACACCTGGAGCCAGGTTTTCTATGGTGGACTGGCCGGTAGTACGATTGGCGTAATCTGGTTCTTTTTCACACAAGAGGTGCTGACACCATTATTCCCCAAAATAGCAGCGTGGTAAGTAGTGCTCTCATTTCTGTTCTTCCTTCTTGTGTCACAGGGGAAGGACGATTCCTCCTCAGCCTCAATAAGTGGATAAAACCAGTCTATTATGGCTGCTCTAATAACTTGGTCTTTATTTTTCCTTTTTCACAACTGATAGGCCAATATCAGAGTACTTCCTGGTGCGAGACACAAGTCTGATCCCCAACATCTTATGGTTTGAGTATACAGTGACCAGATCAGAGGCAAGGTAAGCTGCTGTCTTAAATCACCCACTACACCACATCTTTCACCATTAAGGCCCAGTCACACCAGAAACTGTCACATTGACGTTTATCTGCTTGTCCTGGTGACATAAGTGATGCTAGAGGCTTGGTGACATAGTGAGTACTCGCAGGGCTAGATGGTGAACTACTGTAGGGCTAACATGCTAGCAAGCCGGAAACATGCTTGCACTAGTAAGATTTATCTACATCATGAAATTTATTTTTTTTTAAAAGTCACTGTCAGTCAGTCTCCCCTGTGTGCCCTGACCCACACACCACGCGGCCACACCTCCTACAATGCATTTTTTAAAATATGTCGGGAGAGGGGGTTCTGGCTGAATTTGAGAGTGTAGTTACATTTTAAATGCTGCTGTGACCAGGCCTTTAGTACGTTTTGAGACTGTTACATTTGTTGTGTGACTCAATTCTGTCTTTGTTTTTTCTTCCAGGAACAGACAACGAAAGCTTGGAACAAAACTTCAGTGATCTACACAGTTCTTTTGTGAAACTGAGTTAAGGGCCATACGCGCGCACACACACACACACACACACACACACACACGCTCACACTCATGTACGCAAACAAATGCTCAAACGACAAAAACACACTGGAGAACCATTTTTTGGACTGATGTGGTTGCAAGGAGTAAAGGGCAAAAACCGTTTGCAGGTGGCGAAAGAGTGCCTGGACCTGGCCCGGAGCCTACAGCCTGAGCAAGTCCGTCCACACGCCTCTCCTTCTTGTACAGCTTGCCCAAAATGCTCTTCAATGCATGCAAGACTGTGCAAGAGGCATACTATTTAATGATAGATTAATATATATATTTTAACTATAAACGCACGCTGACAGTAACAGTGTACTGTAAGAGATTCAAGGAGCCTAAAAGGAGGCTTTGGTCAAGTTTCAAACAAATTGTTGGGCGTCATTGCAGCATGTATTTAGTGATTCCTTTTTTAAAAGATTCTGGATGGATAGCTGGTGGGGCGGGGGGTGCTGGTTATGGCTAGGTTTTCCATTTTTCATTGTTATATAATAGAAAACGAACAGTTTCTAAAAATTGGTTATGATGTAATATAAATGAAAATTTGCACTTTGTGAAATTAAGTTTAAAAAAAGAAAAAAAATGACTAACACTAGTTAAATGTTAAGACCCTCCCCCTGTTTTCCCTCATCAGTCTTTGCTTTGTATCTATGACTGTCAGTCCTAATATATTAGACTCCAAAGCTGATCTGAAAGCAGTGTAAATTTAATGTACCGTCTCTGTACTATTGAGCATCGAGGTTGTGGTTTCTGTTCATATCCACGTTTGAGGATTATGAGACTGAATCACAGCAGCCGATTTCAGTTACTTTGATGTTGACACTTTGGACTGAGGTGGTGTTTTCTTAATGCCTCACACACAGTAGCAGCCTGGGAACAGAATTCTGGGAATCAATTTTCTTTTTGTCTTTTTTTTTAAATTCTGTTTCTTATCTTGTTTTGTGCCGTTGCAGAGAACAGTTTTCTTTTTACCTGCATTTCCAAGATAACATTCCATATCATTTAGTCAGAAAACATACATAATGAGCGCTGAGGGGATATGTTTTCAAAGAAAGGAAAGAAAAAAAAAAAAAAAGCCTCAGGTCAGTCGTAGCATGTGATTATGCTTAATTCCTCACAGCCCACGGCAGCTGATGTTGAAAGCTGTCAAGTGGGGATCTGAAGCTGATTTAAAATGTCATATCATTAGCTCCACAAAGGGAAGTAGTTCTCTTAGAATTTGATTTTTTTTCCATGTGTAACCTATATCAGGCTGAATAAAAATGTGTTTATGTACAAGAGATGGTTCAAGTGTCGTGCTTTGAAATGCAGCGTCATCTTTTTGTGTTCAGTGTAGTGTCTGTTTGATGGATGCTGGGCTGGTATCCCACTACAGTGCCTCAGTTGATTTGTATTGATTCATCACCGACTCCAAAAATCTTTTAATATTTAAAATGAAATGATCTCATCATCATATTTGTTTGTTGTCTCCTGGCATGTAAAGTAATAATTTAGGTGTGATGATAAAGGCTTGGAGAGTCTGGACTACCCTTGGTTTGGGTACCTTGAAAGTGCTTGAAAAGCTTGAATTTTACTCTTGTCAATGCTGTATGAACCCTCGTACTTGGCACAGCAATGCTTTGAGCTAAATGCTTGCTCCAGAATGCTAACATACTGATGCTAAGCAGGTATAATGTCTACCATGGTCACTATGTCAGTTTTGTGTATTACCATGTTAACATTTGATAACTAGCACTAAACACAAAGGACAGCTGAGGCTGATGGGAATATCATTGTTTTGCAGGTGTTTGGTCATAGACCAAAGTATAGGACAAACTGAAATTGGAATGGGCATTAGTATGAGTGTCTACACCAAATTTCATGACAATTCATCCAGTAGTTGTTGAGATATGTCACTCATAACCACAAAAGTCAATGTCACGGTGGCGCTAAAGGAAAAGTCAGGGTATCACCAAAGTCATTAAGATTAATGCTCTGGAAACCATGAATGTCAGCACACAATTTCCTGGCAATCTATCCAAAAGTAGTTTGTGTATTTCTGGACCAAAGTGGAGGTCTGACAGACTGAGTGACAGATGGACATTGGCATCCATTCATAGAGCCACAACGCTAGCATAGCTAAAAACATGTAACTGTAGGTTATATAAATAGTAGAAACTGCAGTGATTTTGTGCACCAAATACAGTATGTAAGGTGATACTTGGTGCCCAATATGAATTTGTTGATGTGATCCGAGGTAGCCAGCAATCATACTTAGGCCTATAATGAAATTGCACAACCCCTTTCTCCCCAAATAGACTAATTGTTGTGGAAAATGTGTAACAATGAATAAAAAAATTTGCCAGAGACAGAAGCATTTAAATGTGTATGTGGAGACTATATGGGCTAGAGCAGGTGACAAATGAAAAATAGCCCTCTGTTCAGTTTAAACAATGAACAAGCTCCTTGTATTGTGAAGGCAGCGTCATGCACTTCTCTCCCTGCACTCTATTCCCCAATGTGAACGCTGCCTGAGAAAATACTTCTATCGTCCTGACTTGCAGAGCGCAAAAAGAAACATCTGCCCTATTTAAACGACCCCTTCCATTTTTAATTCACTTTTCCGGTCTAACCTCAGGCTATCCCCAAACACCCGTCGGGAACGGGCACAGCCTAGATAAAAAATGATGAAGACCTCGCCCTATTTCTTTTTCTCTAAGCTATTTTCTCTGACCTGCACTGTTTGGATGAGCAGTGAGCACTTCTGTAGAAACCTTTTTTGGCTGTGAACCAAAGTGGTGGTTCAGAGCTGGTGGGCACCTCCCCCCACAGATATGTCTTTACTGAACTGAGCCTGACAGTAAATACTGAACAGATTTTATTTCTGGTCTCTCATACTGTCTAGACTATAAAAGGTTAATGCCATTGTCAGCTTGGTCATAATACATGTACATATATTACACACTTCAATTCCAACAGAGGTGCCAAGCTGTCCCATTGAAATTTAACACATAGGAGGGCTGACATCCACTGGATGAAGCTTGTTATTGCAATTTTGTGATCATGTCACAAAGCTTAATGTAAGCTGTCATGAAATAAGAAAAAGATGATCGTAAAACATAATGTTAGTCCACAGCTTCATCACTGTGTAATGTCTGTAAATGTTTTGTTTCTAATGGAGGGAAATATGTAATAAGTAAAAGATAATAAATATGTAACTAGGGGAAATAAACAGTACAACAAAAAAACAAATAATACAAAAGTACTGAACTGTAGAGGATGGTAGATGTTTTGTGATGCTAAAGAGTAGATGGTACAAACACATTTTCCCTCTTTTACTGTTTTGATGATAGTGGCAAAATCTCCCACAGGTGTTCAATTGGGTGGAGATCTGGTGACTGCAAAGGCCGTAACATATGACACATAATTTTCTTACTCACCAAACCATTCAGTGACCCCACCCTGCCCTGCAGAGACCACACCCCTAGGAGGGAAAAATGTCACCATAAAATAAAGTCACTTAGATCTTTTCCCCTTGCCAACTTGATCCAAAATCTAGGTCAGCTGGGCTCAGTATTTTACACATGTCATTGAGTATGACAGGATGTCAACTGCTTAATTGAATCATGAAGCACACCTGCATCAAATGGAAGCATCTTGATTTGTAACAATATAGTTCTCCACTCATTTAGTCAGGTTTTTCCTTTAATTTGTCACCTGTTTGTATGTATGTTTAAAAAACATTTTAAGAGACTCTTGAAAGGATTACACTGCTGAAAGATATTATGAATAAATCCCATGAAAAGACCAAAGCACACAATTAATTGATCCTACTAACAGGTATTGCATGTGTAGCGAAAGCCTAATACTGTATATCTTCTGTGTAATTCCTCTGTGCCGTAGACCTCCAATATTGTCCAAAAAACATTAAAAACACATAATTGAGCTGCACTGTTGCACTGGGTGACATGTTCTTTTATTACCATAAACATGGGCCCTGTAGTTTATTTTGAGTCAATGCCACATACACCATCCTACTGCTGTAAACACTCACTAAATCACCAAATGTGGATTAATCCGCTGCTGAATATAGTCCCCAACACATACACTTATTTACTCCTGTTGGAGTAATATCTGCTAAAAACTACATTGCCCAGCTGTTTTAGGAAATAATTTGGACTTTTTTAAAAGTGAAACTATATTTTTAAAGATTTACATCTTCAGTAGGGCTGAACAGTGGGCTTGGGCTGAGAGCCTCAAACAGGCTGAGGAAGTCGGAAAGTATTGAGAAATGGACAAATGCTTTCTTGGTTTTGGTCTTTTCATGGGATTTCTTGACAATAAAAGGAAAATATAGAATAACACCAGCCTTCCTTTAAATTGTAAGGACATTTTTCATTTGAGCTAAACATTGCTCACCTACCTAATGATGTTCACTTTCATTTGTTCCATGGGGAACAAATTAAATTGCTAATTAAACAGCAGCCCCAGTTTGGTTAACAAGCTGCTGTCTAACTACATCTCTTCCAAAGTGGCCTTATTTATTTGCATCCTGTGTATCATGTTCATTGCTTAATAGTTGGCTAAGATATATAAATGTTACAGACAAAGCTGTCCACTTTTCATGTAAGCTTCGCATTTTAGCATTTTAGCTTTGCATTTGTTATGTAATGACTTACAGTTCTGTGCTTAAAAAAATAAATGGGGGCATGTTAAATGGTGTAATATTCTGTTGCTTGTACTATCTGAACACTAAGCAGTGGATTTGAATCAAAGGGGTTTAACTGGCAGTTTAGATGAGAAGTACACATATCAAGTAAAAGATCTTGAGGGGATTTATTTCATGAAGTAAACAACTTGTTATTTGTATTTGTTGAATCCCCTGGTGTGGTTCGGCTCTGCCAAACCTGCCTCAAATCCTGGATTCAAGTCCTCCAAATGTATTTTTGAAGACAGCTACCTCAACATTTATTACAACAAACACTCAAGCAATGTCTAATTTGTCAGATTTTGCTGACTGGCAAGTCACATTTCTGCCAGCAGACATTTGGCAAGAATTCCAGAGTGTAATCTCACAGGACATCGGCAACAGCTTTGAGCGTGTTCTCTCTGAGAAATAGAAGCTGGTTAATGTCTCTGCTCAAATTTAATAAAAGGAAATTTACTGTGTGAGGCTTGAAAATCACAGTTTTACTGTATATACATATGCAGAATCATACTGTTAAAAGTTGTATGTACTTTTAACAGTATGATTCTGCATGGTTTATAAGATAAATAGGCATTTGCTAGATTTACAGGTGGTCACACCGCCTCAAGACGATTTTAGAAAGAATGTAGGAATTTAAAAAATGTTCTGCAGTAAAGTAAAGTAAAGTAAAGACTAATGTTCAACTCTTGAGACACTAATCTGCGGTTGTTCTAACTGCAGCAACCCCAGCATTCACAACACCTGTAATAACTTAGCGAGAATTAGTCATTTGGGGATAAATCCTAATCCAAGAAAGGATAATGGACATTAAATCACATCAGCTCAGAACTTTTCCCTCAGTGTCAAAATACAAGCGAAGTCAAATTCAACACTGTATATGTTTGTATGTTTTACACTCAGTGCCTCTACTGTTGAACCAGCACCACTAGATGGCACCCATCTTACATCTACAGTAAGGACTGTAATGAGATTGGCACAGATTTGTTTATTTCATGTTAATACAGTGCAGGTTTACTGTAACTCATACCACAAACCACAACATAAGCAGGCCATCAACATTGCCACCTATTTTTATCCTAATGGTGGATCTATTTATTTTACATTTACATTTTTAAAAATAATATTCTTTCCATTGCTATTTTCTAGGTGGCACATTAAAGGGTTAAGTCAGTCACTTGAGTCAGTAAAGTTAGTGGTCAGATGTATCCGCAGATCCTAATAAAATTATTACTTGTGTTCTTTGAATTTTGATAGATTTTGTTAATTTAATTCAACTCCCTGATATGTTCCGCTAATCAGTGTTCCCTTTACATTTACTTCTAACACGTCAGCTAAACTTAGTACAAAGAATCATTGAATTGCACATGTTAGAATGATAAATTATTAGGAATTATTGTCAGGGAAGTAAACTGGTCATAAAGCAGGGTTTTAAGAAGCAATATTAATGTTGACCTATAAGATCATTTGAGACATATATTTCAGGTGTGTTAAAAACATTAAGATGATGCCCAACACAACCAGCCAAAATAATAAAACGTAGACGAGGATATAAATAATATGAAACAACACTTCAGTATACTACTTTTCACACATTGTCATTACAACACTGATGTACAGTATTTTAAGGGTTTCACAGACTAGTTCACAAGTCAGCTGGTAAATCTTCAGTGGACAATATGATTTCAAAGAAATCTAAATGTAAAATAAATAGATCCACCATTAGGATAAAAATAAATTACAAAAGGTTCAGGAAAATAGGGTTTCAAAATCAGAGTTTTATATCGACTCTGCCAACTTGTCATGAAACACAGAAGAGTCTGTGATAATTAGTGATAGAGCCACTATCTCCTCTGCTGAAACATGCAAACTGTTTGTACAGATAACACTATTGTTTTAACAAATGTATGAGCAGTGGCATAAGGCGCGTTCAAACTGCCGCCCTCAGATTTCTTTTTTTGTCTCTTGGATAGAACACAAAATACCACAAACAACCTACTGGGTCTTAAATTTAACTACGACAGTGTTTTAAGAAATATTTGAACAATGGCAGCACATTAATTTACTTCCTTGCGCTGCTTCTTTTTTTTTTTTTTTGGTATTTTGGCTTTGTGCACATATTTTTTATCTTTTGGAAGTAAAATTAGCATTGTTCATGAGCCAAATGATTGCCATGAGCTGATCCAAAATCCTAAACCAGCTCACTGAGCCTGTTGATTCACTGACTTTTATGAAAAATCTTTGAGAAAATGTGAAAAATAAACTTTCATTCATTTCAACAGCAGGTCAATTGCTAATTAGCCAATGCACAATGATGGAGATACAGTGATGAACATGGTCTAAACATTATACCTGCTCAACAGCAGTATGTTAGCATCAGTACCGTGAGCATGCTAGCATGCTGACATTAGCATGTAGCTCAAAGCACAGCCTCACAGTGCTGCTAGTATGGCTGTAGACTCTTAGTCTTGTTTTCTCCTCTCTTATAGGTAAAATGAACTGTAAATGCATCCAAACAATAATAATTATCAGAAGTCACAATTTCTTTTTAAATTTGTGAGTGATTTTGGGATATTGGGTTAGATCACATCCTATTTAGCAAACAAACACATTTAGTTAAATCTATCCTTCACAATTGGTGTCTCCCATTCAAATCAGTTGAGGTGAAGCCACTGTGGAATTGCATTACTGTATATCCTCTGTAACATGCACAGATTTTAGGTGTCAACTGTATTCCTGTCCATTATCAAAGCTCATGAGAAATGTCATAATCAATTTCTGTCCGTTTCACCTGAGCAAGCATATCTGCTTCGCCTGACTGCAGCTGCTTCTTCATGTGTGGGTCAAGGGACACGAAGCCCTGATAGCAAATGAACACCAATCTCAGCAGCCTTGACAAGCAGCACCCAAACAAAGTACAGACCAGAATAATTCACTTCCATTTTTATTTTCACAAAATATTGCTGTTCATGAAGGTGTTATACATTTTTCATTTATCGCCTTATTCTACAAAACTGAACTCCAAATATATTCACAAAGTCTTGCGACCAACTCTTGGCATTTTCAGTTTTACAATCAAATACATCAGATCAAAACTGCAAAACATTTAGCCTCCCTTCAAAATTACAAATAAAGACTTAATGTCAGCAGAATGTACTTATGTTTGTATCAAAAGTAAAGGTACTGTAGAATGGCCCTTGGTGGATTTTTTAAAATTTGTATTGAGAAAATGAAGTTTTTAGGACTATTATAGACAAAAATGACTTGATAAGAAGGACATGTTTTGCAGTGATAACTTGAAAAATCTTCTTAGCATGTAGCAGAGTACAAAGTACAATATTTAAGTATAAGTATAAGGTAACATAAAATGGAAATACTCAAGTAAAGCACAAGTACCTCAAAAAATCATGCAAGTACAGTACTTGAGTAAATATACTTAGTTACTTTCCACCATTGAATGTACCTATAAAGGGCACCAAGCTTGATAAATCTATGATTTATAGATATAAATAATATTCACTTTAACTGTAATATAATTTTCAGGTAAATGTCAAAAGCCTTTACTGCCTGAACGTCACTGCTGTCTCTCTTTGTTTTTCCTCAGTCTCTCCACTTGGGGGCAACACACACTGACCCGAAGTCTTTTAGAGAAGGTAGAAGTTCCTTTGTATCAAGGGGTCGGTTCAAGGACAAAACGGATATTTAAAGGACAAAGATTATTGGGAGTGAAATTATGGTAATATTTTTGTTTGTATGTATCTATTGTGTAGTATTAGCCAGTCACTAGGTATTTTTCCTGTCATAAAGCTGGCATTTCTTAAGGGCTAGTTTAAGTGTTTTCCTTAACTAAGAACATTTGTCCATTGATACCTCCAATACATTTTGTTATGGTCTAGGAATAGTTAAACTCTATATCAGGCTGGTAGACTTTGCCTAAAAAGATGTTTTAAAAGCATTGAATGCTGAGATTTTTTTAGTTCTGACCTCTCACCTCCAGTAGTTGAAGTCTTTATTTAGACACTGAGAGAACAGTGAGGGAAACAGTAGAGAGAGACTCTATTAGGTCCTGATCCTAGGACAGCTGGTGATCATGTGATTCTATTTTTTACGCAATATAGAGCTTATGTTGCACTAATTTTAACATTGCAGAGTGTAAAACAAACAAACGCAACACTGAAACAGTTCTCAAGCTGTGACCTGGTACTATTTATACCAAATAGTGTATCCATGAACCACAACATCTGCTTCTGTACACCTGTTTATGTGAAATCCCTGCCTCGCTGTCTCATACAGCTTCAGAGCGGATCTAATTACCACACGTTGTACTCTAATTTATGTCACTTTCACATCTCACAATGTTCTCCCAAAGAAAGTATAATTTTAATTTTACAACCAACTGAACACCTAATTGTGAAATCTATCAACTACTGAATACTTAATGTTTAAACACTTTATTTTAGCATTCATAAGCAGTATATAAACATTTAATAAATGGTTTATAACACACTATAATGTAGTTGTAAGCAAATACAAGTGTTTATTAATGTATTTGTAATGTATATGTAATAAAAGACGAGTAGAGGGTCTAGTAGAGGTAACTTTATATTAGAGAGGTTGCTTTGCTACAATGCCACAGTGAACAGTGATTTATATTTAATCTGTGGATAATTGTCCTCTGAAATGTGTGCCTGGCTGTTGTGCTTACTGTCCTGCCAACCTTTTTTCTGATACTCCCTACATCTCATGTACATTTTTCAGGTTTTTGCCATCTTGTTCTCTCTCTGTACCCCCCTTTTTCCAATTCTTTTCAGCAGCTTTCTTCAACCACACACTTATCGCCCCACAGCCCCAGGCTTTCCTTCACCACCTAAGCTTTTATTTATTCACCGTTTCTCAGCTTTCTCTCTCCTCTTTCCATTTCACAACCAGACCTTTTGTCTCTGCTGCCCTGCACTCTCTCCTGGTTACCACAGCAGCCAGTAACTGTTTCATGTGATGACCACTTTCTTGTAAAGAATCCCTTACTTTTGGCGCAGGGCAGAAATAATAAAAAAAAAGGTGTTATCCAGATAATAAAAAAATGTCTTAAGTATTGTATTATCTCCCTGCAGAGTTTGCACCTACAGATAAATAAGAATAATAGATAAATCAAGTTCTCAAGTTTCTTTTATTACCACATGGCTGGGCTGGTGGAATTAATCTCAGTAC
Source organism: Maccullochella peelii (assembly GCA_002120245.1). Lineage (NCBI taxonomy): Eukaryota > Metazoa > Chordata > Actinopteri > Centrarchiformes > Percichthyidae > Maccullochella > Maccullochella peelii. The sequence goes on along the minus strand of LKNJ01000061.1, from coordinate 264,613 downwards.
AGAGGGAATGGCTGTGACAGTACACCACATAAAACATCAGTTCAAACATAAAGGAAATAAGTGCAAAAAGAAAAAACATACAGTACACAACTCCACATACAATTAGGCTGACTTTTGTGTATTTGTCAACTGTACAGCTTTGGGGGAAGAAACTATGGTTAAGGTGTTCTGCCTGCCTCCTAGTGACCTATACCTTCTGCCAGAGGGGAGACGCTGAAAAAGATGGCGAGCTGGGTGGAGAGGGTCATCCGTGATCTTGATTGCCTGTGAGGTGGTGCGTTGTGTGTATATGGAGTCCAGTGTGGGGAGTTAGCAGTCTATGACCTTTGATGCTCTGGTGATAATTCTGTTCATTTTCTTTGTTTTGTGCTTAGGTGTGTTTCCATACCAGACAGTAATCGACAGTGACAAGATGCTCTGGTTTATGGCTGTGTAAAATTGGACCAGTAGACCCTTCCTGACTTGAATCGTTTTAGGAAGTAAAGTCTCTGTTGGGTTTTTTGCATTTGATGGTTGGCATTGAGGTCCTGTTTCAGGTTATTGCTGATGTGTGTGCCAAGGAACTTGAAGGAGTCGATTATTGTAATTGGTTGGCTGTCGACGAGGGTAGGTGCCTTTACTGATTGTTTTGTTCTGAAATCGATGATCATTTAAGTAGTCTTTTTTCCGTTCATTTTCCCTGCACCAGTTGACTGACTTCTCAAAATCCAGCCTGTATAGGCGTCATTGTCTTTTGAGATCAGACCTGCAAATGTGGTGTCGTCCGTGTATTTCAGAATCCTGATGGAGTTTGATGTTGATCTGAAATCATTGGTAATACTATAACTTATACATGGTTCAATACATACTTGATATAAGGAGAACTTGAACTGAATTATGACCAAATACCTGAAAAACTAATGACATTCCCATCAGCCTCAACTGTAGCATACTTTGTGTTTAGTGCTAATTAGCAAATATTAGCATGCCAACACGCTAAACTAAGGTGGTGAATATAGTAAACATTCCCAGTCATTTTGGCTTGTGACACACAGCAATACTTGGGACCCCTTGTCACCAGTTGCATCTGTCCACTGGTTGGTGTTTTTCCTGGTTTATTAGAATGATTACTAGAGTTCTGAAGCAGTAAAAGTATCCAGTAAGAAAATCATCTATCTATATAGGTGACCCACAGACACGCTTTGTTAATTCAAAATGATTAAAAGGCCCAATCAAACAGCTGAGGTTGGCTCAAGATGGGCCAGAGCACGAGCCTGCTTTGTGGATTGTAGACAATAATTTGCAGTGAAGTGATCTCTGATGATATTCCACAGATGCATATCATCGGTGATCTTGACAAGCTAGTAAACAAACATGTGGTTCACAATTTTAATTTGAGTTTGACTGCTGCAGACTGACCTGACTTGATACATCACTTTGCATTCTTTAGGTTATTTATTTATTTTCTCATTAATCAATATCTTTATATTGACAATTGATGAAATGACTATGTGTAATGTGAAAGCTGCCTCTTGTATTGAAGAACCCACAGATAATTATTACAGGACTCTGAAGTTCTCTGAAGTTCTCTCTGAAGAAATATTGGACTTGTATTCCCCATGTGGCCAGAAACATGTCTCCGAATGAATGATATGACTGTTGCTTCCTGTCTGCTGAATGTGTAAATAGGCATCTGTTTGTTAACATGGTCTCCATATAAACTTTATAAGGTGATAATATGTCAATGTTTACAGCTTGTTCTCACTCCCCTCAAGTGGCCAAAAAATCAGTTAATGCAGGTTTAAATGTTTGCTGAAATATATTTTAATTTGCTTTGCTGCCTTATGGGACTGTTTAATTTCCATATTAATATTCTATTTACTGATTGACTCCACTTCTGTGGGAGAATCCTTGCAAGTTCACCTGTCCCCAATAGTGAACAGGATGCTGCCACTATAATGCTCCACTTCAGGAGTGATGCTGATGCCTGTTTTACACTAACACAATATCAGTTTGCATTATGGGTGAAGTCTTCAGTGTTCATTTAATCAAACTATAGTGTTTTGCATCAAAGACTTAGAATCTTTCACTGCCTTTTGCAAACTCCAGGCTGCTGCCTTCTGCCATCTGGCCACTCTCCCACACAGTCCAGATTTGTGAAGTGCTGCACTGACTGTTGTCTTTCCAGAAAATTCTCTTGTAGCAGCCAAGGAACGCTGTAGTTCAGTTAGGCAGGTCTTTGGATCTCAGTCACCTTCGCAACCGGGGTCCATTGTTGCCTGTCGCTTGATTTGTGGTTAGACATCCAGCTCTGGGAAGGAAGCTGTACTCTGGCCATTTCGATATTCTCTATGTTCGCATGAAGCTGGATGGATTTTCAATTTAGCAAAATAAAATAAAGAAAATACAGTAAATGCACAACACAGACATGTGTCTTGTGCAGTCCAAAGAGATGATGTGACTGGTGTGGGACACTGTTTTCTCTCATTTTATGCAGTTAAACAGTAAGTTCTTCCTGAGGAGCTCCTTGTCATGCTTTGTGTTTAACTGATGGAACGTGTCATCAAGTGTGCAGTGATGGACAGTAGTGATCCATTTGAGAGCTGCAGGGAGCTTAGTCCACATGCTTTCCTGATTTCCTGAGCTTTCTGACAGCATCATGAATATTTGCCCACCCTTCACTGCTGTGACATTTTTTGTTTTATTCATTTTGAATATTTCCTGACTCTCATTAAACTCTAAAAACCTCACAGGGTGTGTAGAAACAGTAGGCCAGCAATTACTATTTTCCAATAACAACATAGTACATATATAACAATAAAGCAGCATTTCGTCCTCATGGTCTCATCTTCAAAACAACAAAACATGTTATATGAACACACATTTATTGAATTACCTTGTTTGAGGTTGAATACAAGGACTTAACTAAACCAGAAGTACCTGGAAAGACATAAATATGGTGGTCCATTTTGTTGAAAGATAATTTGTAATAAAATATTATTATATATTAAATATTGTTCTGTTACAGTAACAGTTCAGATGTCCATTTATCCCATCATCTCAAATTCTACATCTTAAAAAACCTAATAGAAAACATAATAACAGCTGGAGAAATTATATTTACAGTAATAGCAGACCTTTATCACAGCAGCAGTAAGAAAAGCACAGGTGCAACAAATAACATTAATGATGGCTCTGTTCCATTTAGGTGGGTCAGTAAGCAGTAAAAACTGGCAGAGCTAATTGAGCCATTATCAGTGATGACTGGTTACACCTGTGATTGACAAGTCAACATGTCCCCTGTAAGAAAGGTCTATTACAAATACTTTAGCAGTATCTTAAATTCCACAGTCCAATCAATTAATCTTTTTTTTTTGACAGCAAGTTAGGAAGGCGGACACAGAATGACACAACTGTGCAAAGCTGCACACTCAGTCACACTGTCTCCATTCTGGGAAAAACTGAATGCAATAAGATTTGTCATGATCAGGTGAATGACAGCTCCTTGTCCAGCTGTCTGTTCTCATCTCCAACCAGTTTAGGATTCACGACATTTGAAACCCTTTTGGTGGCAGATAAACGCATGTATGCAATGGTGTGTGTGTGTGTGTGTGTCTCAGAGAAAAGAGAAAGGCATTTACACAAAATACAAAGCTAGATCAAACAAGCTTCAGGTGTCTTTGGAAAGCACATCCAAAACAGAGTTACTGTCTACCAAGTTGTGTCATAATGTTGATTATCCAGAAACAGTGAAACAAAGACCATGTTGAAATGCTGAAAACCAAGAAGTGTAACATCCCATCTGCCAATAACACGTGGTGGCAGTGTAGGCATCACAAAATGTATTCATCATTGCCTCTGCGTGCATTTGATTAATTTTCCCCACCCGCAGTATAACTTGTGGTTCCTGAACTGGAAAAATGAAAGTAATTTCTGGTCTGTGTGTTATTGGTTACACCTGTGCTTGACAAGTCCCGTGTTAGCTCAATCACTTCCGCTAACCAACCTATACATATTTTAAGGTAAGTGCCTTTATGTCTCCTTTTTGTTTGCTTTTAAAATATCTATTTAATCTAGTCATTAATAACACAAATAGGTGGAAATAGTAATTTTACTGTTAATATAAGTCTTGCATTTTGCATACTGCATTGCAGGTCTAATAACATTTGGCAGAGCTTTAGCTCTCCTGTCCTCAGGGAACATCCTGGCACTGCTTCATCAATACTATGGCCTGGTGGCAGACTAACAAAACAACAGCAACAAATGAGATATGTACAGGGTGTGGTACACATCATTCAACTCTGAAAATTCACTATACTGTTTTACACCATCATATATCACTTTCAAGGTCCATGGTTCAAGTTTCAGCCTTACTGTCATTATACAGTATAATACAGGATTGCACAATGAAATGCAGCTGTAGCCCCCATCCACACTCCACACACAGAAAATGCATAGACAGGTACAAATATATTTTAAATTAGAATAGAATAAAACCATAAAATAGGCAATAAGAAAGATCAAAGTAGAATAAAAAACTAACACTGGAGGAAGAAACAACAAAAGAAATATATATATACAGTATCTACAATACAATATACAATAACAATAAACATGTACACTTTGGTCAACAGTTTAGCTTTTTGCAGCATATCTTCTTGCAATGCCACCTATGAAGAAGATTCAAAAGACTTGGCAGGTCTGTGGTCTGCAAGGTCCCCTGTGTGGCCTGCACATGAGCTGGTAACCATGTCCATTAATGAAAGAAATTAATGCACTTTGACTGAATAAAACCGTAGTCTGTGTTTTAGGTTAAATGCTAACCAATATTACTGTAAAACTGGGCTGCATTAAATACAGAGTACATTTATTTATTTATTTATTTATTATCTGCAGATTTTCACACTACAAGATTAGAGGATGCATCACACCTGATAATATTAAAGGAATCCTTCTCCTGTCTTAAACAGATTTACACGAGAGGATCAATAACAATTCGATCTCTGCACATCCAGTACAGATATGTGTTTTGTCTGGCTTTGCTTTGCACAAACGCTGTTGGTGAGCAGTATAGGTTAGCATAGCTCTGTGATAAGCTAGTCTTATTTGTGGTAAATAACACATTTCCATTATAATTATTGTTTCTGTTTAAACAAACAGAACTATGTTAAGAAAAACAAACAGAGACCCCGCTTCCTGTTGGCTCCTCTCTGCTGCTGCTCTCTGGCAGTGAAAGCAGAAGTCATGTGCTCCAACACGTCATCATCATCAGTGGCAGTGGTACAGGGTATGATGGCATGGCAGACCTGGTCGCAGATGGTACACTTAGGCGCCCCAGAGGCTGCCTGCTGACAGGACACACACGTTACATGAGAAACACTGTTATCCTGTGCTTCCGTTTCAGACACTCTGACCAAACACCTCCGTCAGGTCCTCCTCACTAATATGTGTAGAACTGATACACTCTTTGGGTATCTGGCAGACTTCATATACCTGAACTGTCTTTTTTTTGTCTTTTGTACTGAACAAATGAGAGACTACTTGTCTATTGGTTGCGGATGATCGCAGTTATAAAAGAGTTGTGACTGAAGTAAACCAGTACTGTTTTGAATGTCCTGATGGCAGATCTGGATGGTACACATGCCGAAGCATTGGTTCATTGAAAAAAAAGAGAATAAAACACACAAAGCATAAAAAATAGCAAACAGAGGAATGTATTAGTATTCCTTCATATCCTGGAGATCAAAAATTATAACCTAGATTTTTGAACTATTCCCATTTTCTGAGGAGTCAGTGTAAACACAATATTGAAAATCCATACTAGTGCAAAATGTAAAGATGCCCATAACCTTTTGTGCAGAAGATAATTACACTCTATGGTGTTAGTTCTCAATTTCTGTTCCCGGGTCTGCAGGGAGATCCTGAACAGGCTCACTTTCTTGCTCTTTCTAAATTGACCTTATTGACTCCATCTCTATCTCTTTCTTGTGATAAAGTGGTTTTGGCAGATCTCATTAAAGCTAGACGTTACATCTAAAACAGTCTTATAGCAGATCTCCCCAAGGCCTTGCATCTAAACATCTAAAAGTTCTTGAATCAATCAGAAATTTGAAAGCCTCCACTGTTGCTTGTCCTGACAGTCTTTAGACATCTTTAGTCTTGGTGGTTGGAGAGAATAATGATGATATGACTTCCTAAAAGCCAAATATAAAACAGCATAAGTAAATAAAAGTGAGCACTGTGTTAACTCATCAGTACATTGTACTAATTTAAAAAGCATTGCTTGTTATTATATTTTAGCCACATTAGGGGCATGGCTATATGGATGACAATGTCAGTCTGTCGTTTGGTCCACCATTTTGGTCCAGACTTAAATGTCTCAACAGCTATTGGATGGATTGCCATGAAACATGACATTCATGGTGCCCAGAGGATGATTCCTAATGATTTTGGTGATCACCTGACTTTTCCTGTACCACCACGAGCAGGTCAAAGTTTTTACTTATCTTGTGAAATATCTCAACATCTACCAGATGGACTGGCACAAAAGTTTGTACAGACATTCATGGTTCTCAGATGATGAATCCTATGCCACCATTCCTCCAGCGCCATCATGAGGCAGCTCCACTGGAGCAGCTGGGGTTAAGGACCTTGCTCAAGGGCATCTAAGTGGTGGTACTGAGGGAAAAGGCAAGCGCTGCTTTTTCACTTTCCCCACCCAGATTTATCCAGGTACCTTCTGGTCACAAGCCTGCTTTTCTAACTTTTAGGCCACTTATGCCCCTGGTTTATTTATGGTTATGAATAAATGTGAATTAATAACTTAATGAATTATGTCTCAACAACTATTGGATGGATTGCCATGAAATTTGGTACATACATTCATGCCCCCCCTCAGGATGAATTGTGTTACTTTGGTGATCCTTAGCTCAAAGCACTGCTGTGTCTAAGTACAGCTTCACAGAACTGCTAACATGGCTGTAGACTCTTAGTGTTGTTTCCTTATCAATCACATTTTAGGGCACCTGATCCATCCTTGTACTGTCTAGTTTGAATGGCAGGTTGCAGGAAACTGACAGGCTCTGGGAAAAGTATCCAAATATTGTTTCCTTATTTCAGCAAAGTGTTTCTTTTTTCCATCAGCATACAGTAAATACATAACTGAAGCCTTCACTTGAATGTTCAGACGTGTGACAGTTGCTGACACAGTGCTCTGCCATCCATGAAGAAACTGCAGGAGAGGGATAGCTGTGAGAGGAGTGTTTGAGAAAGACATACAAGAGCAGAGACCGCAAAAGAGGTGGAAATATACTTCCTAACAGACTGTACAAAAACAGAAATCTGAAATATAAAGACAATCCCCAGAATTTTAAGATATCACAAAGAGACGCTAAATATAGTTCATACCCAAACAAAAAGAAAGAAGAAAATTAGAGTGACAGAAACAAAACCAGAGAGTATACATAAAGGTCACTGCAGGCTGCCCTTAATCATGATATTTAGTAGCTATACATCGTCTTACTTATAACATGGTGAGCAGCAATGATGTATTTATTAATGTAATTACTGTATACAATAAGTATGCATATTACTTTTGCTGCCTTTTTGTATCCCTTCCCCAAAATGAAGGCTGTTTCTCAGCTTGTTCTGTCAGTTTCTTTTGAAAAGGATGTTGAGACTGAGCTATGCCGTCTTCTAAGCTAAACTCTCAGGTAGTCTTCAGGTAACTTAAACTACAGATATGTCACTGCTGGAGATGTGTTTACTCTGCAGAGTTCTACATTTCTTGAATGTCAGTGCTTCTTTGTTGATGAACCCAGCTTCCTTCCCTCGTGTCACTTAGTTGCCAAGACTATTTCTTACTCCAATTTCTCTTGACCTTCATATTACTGAGAGGTGTGTTTCTCTCAGATCTCATTTTTAATCAGCTCAGTTGGACAGGCTGAAATCAGAGAAGTGGGTTTGTGAATTCCCCCCTGCTGCTTGAATTGAATAACTGTCACTGTGTTTACCCAAATTCCTGTTTGGTCCCATGTATTTGGGCACATGTCACACAAAGGACAGATTATTTGCTTCTAAGGTGGTTCTTAAAAAAATAAGAACTTCAGCTGCTTCTCCTCCTCTTCTTCAAATGTTTTCTTTCAGATTCTCTTGATGTGACAGGTACTACTTTACACCCAAATTTGTTTTTTAGACAAAGCCATCTGGAGGTATGTGGACTCTGCTGTTTCCTATGACTGTGAGGAATGACAGTCAGGTCCCTGGTGTCCTTAATGGCTAAAGTTTCTTCACATGAATAAAAGTGTCCAACCTGCAGATGAATGCACCTGTGTCACCTGTGGTTTTGGCATATCATTGCCAAAAAGCACACCAGATGTATCAATGATGAGTATGCAAAAATATGCATGCCCAACTTTAAACACAAAGACTGATGAATTTGGAGGATTTATCACACTGTAGAGTTCCCAAAAAAACCCATCCTGTTTGCTACCCATTATTTTATTTTGGTATACATACATTTGTTAACAATCATTTACACTGATTCATAAATTTTACCTATCCCTAGAATGGAATCTATGGGAGAGGATTAAATTATAGGCATTATACGTGCTAGCTCTCTGTGGGTTTGCCAACCACTTGTTACTGAGAGGTGAACTGTTTGATGTTTGAGCCCTTGAGTCTAACGAAGAGGTGCTTTGACAATATCTTAACTGGGAGTCTGAGCCTCCAGTCACTGAAGCCCCTCTGGCACAATGCAATTGAAAGTGGCAGAACAAGAATCAATTACCACACACACACACAGTTGGTAAGTTGTATACCTACTGGAACTTCTACGAAACCAAACTATAACACAGGTAAGTGAGTGAGGTAGATGTATGAATGTCACTCATCTTTGAACATCAATCTGTTTGATGCCCTGGTGGCCCCTTGTGACCCCCCCTAAAATGCAGTGGTGTTTTCTCTTAAGAACTAGGCAAGCCTGGACTCCCTCACTGTTCTAAATACCTATCTCTGTCATTTAAAAAAATATTTAATAATTTTCGTTGTGACAAGACAGACCAGTTTGATTTTATTCTGTCCTAAACAACATACAGTACATACTGTATAACACACACAATTGAGTTTCTTCAAATGAGCGAAACAGCGCCCCCTGGGTTGTAACGGCTGGTCAATGTACCCCACTCTCTGTGGTGAAAGACGGCATTGCACCCTTAAAGTTGAGGCAGTCGCGTGGAGTCTAATGAAGGACAGTCAGGCGCAGTTGCCAACGTTTGATTGAAAAACGTTACGTAAAACAAACACCGTGAGATCACCGTTATGCTCTCTGAATGGAAACTCTGAAGTGAATTGTAAAGCCAGTTGTACTCTAGCTCTCACAACAAACCATACAAAGTTATTTAAATAAAAAACGAGAGTTTGCTTGTTAACCACTATAGCTGCTATGTTTTTAGTTAGCTAGCAGCAATAGAAGGAAGAAATTAGGTACTATCACAGCGTCAACATGGCATTATACCGTTACAGTATGGATACGGACCATTTCATCTCAATGAAAGAAAGGAATAAGGTGAGCCAGATACACTCTGTCTTTTTGCCTGCTTTCCTGATGGCTAAATGTCACTCCATGGCTTTGTGTGTGTATTTAACTACTTGCTGTGTGGTTGTTGTGTGGATGTCATATTAAATACTGTGCCTTGTTTGTGGAGCCATTGAAGCTGTTGTGCGTTATTGGCAGTAGTTGAGGAAGTATTCATATCCTTTACTTAAGTAAAAGTAGGCTACTAACACCACATTGTGAAAATACTCCACTACAAGTAAAACGTCCTGCGTTCAAAACCATAGCATGTAAATATTGTCAGCAACCTTTACTTAAAGTATCAAAAGTAAAAGTTTTGCAGAAAAATGGTCCCTGTCAGTGTATGACTATTATATGGTGTTTTAACATTAATATTATTGCTGAATGAATGTGTAGGTTGCATTTTACTGCTGTAGATGTTCAAGGTTGAGCAAATTTTAACAACTTTATGTAGGCTACTGTTTCGTAGTTTCATCTACAGCAATGCATCATATTCTGTAAGATCATCACATGTTTTTACTGTCCTGTGAGAACAACATATCTCTAAAATGTCAACTTTTCAGGAGCTCAGTCCAGTTTTCAGCTTTGTGGCAATGCATTTTCCAGCTAATCCAAGGGGAGTTTTTAAATAGTTTATTTATCTTAAGAAGTCTCAACCCATTAAAGGAACACTTAATCCTTCAGTTTATCTGAGAAAATCCACATTCAAAATCAGCAAATTTGGAGATATATGGTTTTCCCTGGACAGGAAGGGTATGAAAAATTGTTATCTCAAAAGTAACTAGATCTCAGACAAATGTAGTGGAGTAAAAAGTACAATATTTGCCTGAAGTACAGTACTTGAGTTAAAGTAACATTCCACCACTGGTTATTGCTGCTGTCCACATATTCAGTAGGGACGGAGCTGAGGCTTTGAGTAATTTGGAATTTCCCTTATTTTGCAGCTACTTGCTGTTCAGTCATCTGTTGATTGTTTGTGGCCTTTGCAGGAGGTCTAGTAGTTGTTTCTTGTTTGCTTTTTAAACTGCAACACGCCTCTGACCATGTCTAAAGGCAAAAAGCCTGCCATCATAGAGAGGAATAAGATGGGATGAATCCTACAAATGGGAATAATGGAACACACTCAGTCTCTCCACAGAAGCATTCATGGTGTTGCACTCTGTCACACACATTAAAGGTGACACAAGTAGTTGTGTGAAGAATGAAAAACAAGAGAGCTTGAGAGAGAAGTTCACACCTGGGCTATCGCTGCGTGAATGCTGGGCTGTCTGGTTCGGAAAAGCTACACAATAGTCAGATGCAGGCTCCACAGTTCTGATGTCGGAAAGGTGTGGGGGGGTTTCAGATGCTTTTAGACAATTCGACAAGCGCTTGATTTGAAGCAAACTGACACCTATAGAGTGTGACACTTATCCACAACTCCATCCTGTCTGAAACATTTTCTCATTCGATGAAAGTTTGATCAGACTGTTTTGAGTCCTGTCAAATGACTGTGGAAGAAAGTACTGCTGTGAATCTACTCAAGACGCCAAAAAAGCATTCAATGGCGCGTATACTCTGCTGTCATATTAAAATGCAAAAACCCAATAATTTCTGATATAGGGTAGGGATATTGTCTTCATGTCTACTCCTCGTATCTCAGAAGCTTGGCCCGCTGAAATTTTCCGACAGATTAGATGGCAGGAACAAACTTAATTTGCCACCTGAAAGCACGCTGACATCCCTAAAATAATTGCAGAATTTACGAAAACATCCTTCTAACAGCACACAAACTCCATCTGTGACAGTAGTCTTTAAAAATTCAAGAATTTCATTGCAGATGTTTCTACCAATAAATGTTTAAGCGTTGTAACAAGTCGGATTCATGTGCTCTAAGCCACAGGCATCTGGCCTTACATCTCCACACTGCTGAATGTCTGCAGGAGCAGCGGAGAGGGCAGACATCCCAGTTTTACAGCTCATACAGCTGTGATGTCAGCCCCACTGGTACACTGAGCCTGACAGCTTAGTGAATTGACAAAGATTTAAATTCTTTTGCCTGAAGCGCAGGCGTTTTGAGGGTTACATACTGCACAGCGACAGCCATTTCTCAGACATATGCCAACATGTTTGAAATGTGGCACACTGATACTTCAGTATAGTGTACGTGGTGGTAAAGGACAGTGTGACAAACAAGGCAGAGGCAATGGAAGACGGCCAACTAAAGCCTATTGTGAGCACACTACACTTGCTTATTCCACAAAAAAACAACCTACAAACTTTGCAAACACATAACTGTCACTTTGATGTCTCCATCAGGACGTAACAAGTGCGCTTTAAATGGGGAAAGCCTTTTAGCACAAATACATAAAGCAAACTATAACCTGCCGTTCATCCGTTCATGGTTAATTGACCAAACGCTCTTTATTCTCTTCTGCTTAAAGGAAATAATGAAGACAATAAGCTCTTATTCTGTGTCTTTTGCAGATGTTACAAATGTAGAGGTAACTGAGGGGAACCTGAAGTGGCTGGTATATTCAATCAGCCACAGGAGGCTGAAACAGACCAGAGAGTGACCGCAGCCAAAATCTCCCTCTTAGAGGCTGTTTTATACAAGTGGACTGAGTTTGCTTGTATTGTTACATCAGCTGTATTTGATCTGAGATACCAGGATCATGACAAAAGCCTGGATTGTGATTGTAACACAATCTTCAGTTCACGGGTTCAAAATGTTGGACCTAATCTTAAACAGACCTGTGAAAAACCTACCCAAACCCAACATGCATAAATTATAAAAGAAAAGAAAAATCTAAAAATAACAGGCTGACAAAACGGCTAGGGGGCAGATTTTTGTCTTGCCTATTTCTGCCTTCCTCTGCTCACTGACTAAAACGGAATGTCTATGAGTTTTTATATTTAGATGTTTTATTCTACCTTGTTTAAATGCAACGTTCTCGGACTCTAGATTCAGAGAGTAACTCACTTACATATTCATTCACTCCCTCATAGTCTGTCTTCTCCAAGTGTTTGTTGTGCCTATCCACAGATGACACACTGAACCACTACATCACTGTCCTTTCTGTAGTCTGCTTTGTCACTGTAACATTGTCGACCCTCGTTAATCTGGTCGGAATTTTTACTGTTTACTGTTTCTGTTGGTACGTGTACTATGGCGATGCTCATTTTTAGAAATATTCTGTTTTCAAATAAACCCTTTCCACAAAGCTGCAGAGTATTTATATAATTGTTGGATCAAATTACTTCACCTGCAGTTATTTGTATTCATTACAAAGATGCTGTCTTACCCACACTTTCCATGGATTTAAACTGGCTCTTTAGGGAAGTGTGTGCTAAGGGCTTGTGCCCCACCACTTTTTTTTATGTCTGGCAATGCCTCTGGGTGTCTGTACAGATTTCTTTAGCTCAGCCTCAGGCTAGACGCCTCAGGTAGACACCTCATCAAGATGAGTGACGGGAACTCGACCAACTAAGGTTGGTAGGGAGCAGCAGAGTGGGACTACACTCTGCTGACTCAAAGATGCATATTGTATATTTAATTTAATCATAATAGTGTAGTGTAAGTCCCCGGGATGAGCACCTCTATCAGATCTGTGTGTGTTTGTTTGTGTGTTCATGTGTAAAGAGCCCTGGCTACGGAAAATGCAATGTGTGCACCATGCACAAGTCGATTTCAAACCTTTAATGCCAACTGTTGCATCCACGTTCGAGGTGGTGGCCTGGTTATACATAAATTATTCATGCATATTAATGCAGTTTTATTCAGTGATTTTCACAGGTTCAGCACTGCTGAGTTTTGAAGTATAGTTTCATATAAACAAAGTTACTGCAGTCTTCGCCTACTATATCTCTGCACCTGACCTGTTTCCTTGTGATTACAAACAAACAAGTTGGATGCTGGAGGTGAATTTATTTTAGGGGTTTTATTGTTGGTAGTCCCTATTCTTTTCTGTCCAAAAATGGAACATAATAAAACAAATAGAGTTTTTTTTTTAGATTTGCATGATATTTGTAAGAAACATCAGTGTGCCAGGATACTGATGAACAGGAGGGCAAACATCTATCCAGCCCAGACATACATTTTGACATGTCAAATAGCAATGTGGTGGTAAAATGCTACATGTGTATATCCACAACATATACAAATATACAACAAATATAATGAATGACATTGATGGGCCTTTAATCTTTTTCATTATTTTTTAGGAAGTAGAAAGTCTGTAATGCTCTCCTAAAAAAAGAAATGTATAGTTAGATTTTTTCAGTATTTGTTGTGCGTTTAGTTATTTAGTTTGATGTCTGACTAGTTTGATGTGCTGAATGCTTTGCTCTTCACACAACATAAGTATTTTCCTCCAGCATAGTAGTCACAGCACTATCCAAGCAGCCATTGTTGAGTGTTTTAAAAAAGATCCTTGAACATCAGGTACAGATTAGATTTGAGACTTAGAGCCACAGACTGTGTAAACAATGACACCATCATTACACAAGGTCTTACTTGGGTTTAACAGTTTGGCCTATGGACGTTTTTAAAAGAAGCAGTCATTCCATTGGACAAAGATGCCTCAAAAACATTTCTAATCCGTCAGTAATTATGTTTATTCATGCTGGCAGTGTGATGTTGCTTCCAGAATCGAGGCGTGAACTGTAGATGAGGTCCGGGGCGGGAGGGGACAGCATCATTATGTCCTGTGTCTGTCAAGAGCGAGGGGTTGAGGTAGATGAAGGCCAGCTGTAAACAAAAACCTGTATGTTTGTAAGTGATTAAAAACACTGCAAATTTAAATTGGAATGTGTAAGATTTTACTAATTTCCCCAAAGATTCCTAATAATCAGCAGTGGTTGAATATTATTACCTATTTGGATAGGTATAGGCTCTGAAACGGACCTTATTAAGTGAATCGGGTAAAATCTTTTCTGTTGCATTAAGATACTGCTGTTATTCATCACTACTGGCATGTGCTTAACAATGAACGCATTTTAATGTGAAGACCGTGGTAGTTCTTTACTGTGACACCGGACTTTTAAAGTTTCTTAGAATGAGGTAGTGTTATACAGATTTTAAATTTAGGGGATAAAAGCATTCACTCGGCATGCACTTCTGGTTCCTTCGTCTCAAAGTCAATGGGGTTTCTGAATGGGTTTTTGGTTAGATGCCTGAAATAAGGTCTGTGGTTAACACAAGCTTAAGAGGTTTTCACGTTTTGGTATACGACATAAAATCTGTCAGTAAATACCCCGCTCGTAAACTTTGTAGCTTTTACGTGTCAAAAAAGGCGGTTGTTAAGAAGTGGCTAAATGAGACTACAGAGTTTGTTGGTGATATTAAACGTCATTGTCTTTGTAAGTGCGCAAAGTCAAATTACAAGTTGGAAGCTTAGTGGTGGTGACGTTGAAGTCATGCAACCGTGGTGTATTTGTTTATAGACTAACGTTAGCTTTTTACTTCTGGCGATTGCATTTACTCTTCAAAAATCATAAAAGTGGTGCTCATTTGTGAAGATTGTCTTGCTGAACAAATCTCGTAAGTATCATACCCTTTTGTTTATTTTCTGCAATAATCCAAAATCCAGTGGAAAAATCCCATTGGCTTTTTGTCGAGGGAACCAGGGTGATGCTAACTTCCGGGTTGGCCTACAAAAATACGTCATCCCTGCAGCACTATTGGTATTAGGAGAGAAAAAGTTGGATCGGTTCATCCCCAATTTGTCTTTTTAAATAGTTACGTTCTTAAGAAGAATTACACGTGTGAGTCAGTGAGGAACTGATACAAAGTAGGATGTGACTCGTCTGAGGTTTTTGAGCCAGATCGAGTCCATGCTACCCTCCCAAAAAACACAGCGTTCTCAGTCAGGCCTCTTCCAGGGGGATTTGTCTGGCAAAGGTTCGCTGTACCTCTTTCCCTACATGTTTTTACGAAAGATGATGAAACATGAGATCAGCTCCACTGAAACCCCTGAGAAACACATGACCCTAGAAGAGAAATCAGGTCATGTACAAGAAATGGTTGGGCTGTACAAAGTATGACTGGCACAGACCGGGGAAGGTAACTTATTTGTGTATCCTCAAAACAAAGGATGTAAAGCAAGCAAGATGTGGGAGCCTCAAGGACCCATGTGAAATCCACAGCCCAAAATAATCCAGATAGGAGGCAGTGGTACAGCTGGGAAAACAGTACAGAGATGACAGGGACAAATGAAGACATTTTCCACCAAACTCTGAGTCACATTCAGGAAACCAAAGATAAACGTATTCAGCCGCTGTTCTCCCACGTCTCTGATCTCACACCAGCGTTGGCAGGTGCTACAGTCTACCTTTATAAAAGTCAATTTATGATCAGATCATAAGCGTTGCGTTCATGATATAGCTGTGACAGTATGTACTTATTTCTGTTGCAGCAGTACTTTGTCCTGCTCTCCATCGCTTTAAGTTAATAAACATGGTTAGGTTGTCTCACTGTATGCGCCTGACCACTTTGAAAGGTACTTATGACACCCACTCACTCACTGTAAACAGAAGAGATAAAACATAAATTGAAAGATGATTTAGCTTCTTTTGCACACATTACTCTCATTCTCACATTGAGAGGTGAAATAAAAAGAGGAGCTTTCTGTTCAGAGTTTACTCTCATTCATTTTTTATAAATCTCCGGGTTCATCTCAAAGCAGCAGAGCACACAGTTGCTCCATTTTAATTTAATTAGGTAGCTTGATCTATATATTCATTTATTACTATAATATACCCTAATGATAAAATTATTCACAGTTTTGTCTTGAATAAAGGCATCATTTGGCAGTTCCAATCTTATTTTTCAGATTTCATAGTGAAAAAAATTAACAGCATGGTTTTACCTTGATTAACAATGTATTCATGGATTATGCCTAATTTGTTAAATGTCAGCAAACGTTATTTACATGAAGCCACTAAGTAGAACAATGTCAATGGGTCCTGTTGTAAATTGAATTACAATGGACTTACAATGGTATGATCTTACAAGCATCATATACCGATATCCAGCACTAAGTTCTGGTAGGTGTATTTTTTAAACTTTGGACAGAGCTATGCTAGCTGTTCCCCCTACTTCTGGTCTTTGTGCTAAGCTAGCCTAACCGACTGGTGGCTATAGCTTAACATTTACCGTACAGACATGAGAGGGGTATCCATCTTCTCATGTAGCTTTTGGCAAGAAAGTGAAGAAGCACATTTCCCAAAATGTTAAACTATCCCTTAAAGTTGCTGTGCGATGAGCTCTCTTGACCAACATAAATAAACATAAACCAACATAATTTAAGAGTTTCTATGTTTAAAAGCTATGGCAAGAATGAATTAGCCAATTCCAGTCCATGTACTTCTCTAATATTTCATGTAATAGACCTTATAATCATCCAAACTGAATCACATTCCCTTTGGTCAAGTGTGATGTTTGTACTGTATCTACAGTCAGTCATTAATGCATGCAATATACTGCAATACATTTTCTTTTGGCTACAAGCACTACCTGCTCTTTGGTCCACAATGAAATGTGTTCCTTTACAATATTTTTCAATGTTCTACATTAATAAACTATTCCCTTCCAAGTCTCAGTTCTTGACACCATTCAGGCTCAGAGGGGACGATCCCTACACACAGAATAGCTAATACGGCTACCACCAGCTCAGAAATAGAGGAGTAATACCAGGATCCCCGTCTTGTCATTTCTCACTGGCTTAGTCTCACTTTTATCTTTGATGTACACTGTATCCTGATGTAATGCAGCATTCCTGTCTCTTTATCCACTGTGTACCTGGGCTGACTCAGCAATAGAACAGTTGTCAGTGAAATGATGTGGTAGTTTTGCTATGGGCAAAAAAACTTGAAGGGCATTTTTGCTAAACACAACCTGTCATGTCACTGGAGCAGCCTTGCAAATAGTGATCGGCGATCTCAAGGAGAGTTAAAGACGAGAAAATCTCGGACCATCGTGAATATAAGTATATACTGTAAGTATATGTCCACTGTTTGTACAATGGAAAATATGTTTTAATTAGCCCATCGCTTGTGCTGCATCTGCAAGTGACATTTTCAGATATAAAAGATCTTTGCAACTTTAATCAGAATAAAATAATTGATATTCTCTTGACAGGGAAGCAGTTCTTTGTGATTGTCAGACAGACTGACTGGATTTCAAACTGCAATAATCTGTTTGTAATAATGAGCATTCAGCACCATGTCCAAAGTGAATGACATAGATCAAATGAATGGCTTGGAGTGATGAATCTCTTGTCTCAACTTGCTCTGGATTTTTTTTCACCCAACTGAAAAAAAGAAGATGTTAACAGCATGTAATCATGGACACTTGATTGAATGAAAAAAGTACAAGCAAGAAGGCAAATAACAGTCATATTTACTGCAAGGTTTACACTCAGTGTAATAAAATGCTCATTTGGAATAGTTTTAAATGTCATTTTTTAGAATTTATTGTAACTCCAAACAAAAATAATTTCTACAAAAAATATTCAAATAATGTCATATAATATTGATACGTGGTTCATATCTTTTCTCTCTCTTTTAGACTTCTGATAATAATTCTGTTAAATTCTTCTTCCTGAATACTGTGTGAAGATTAAATCTCGCTAACTGTGGCAACAATCACTCATTCCTATAACAACCATAATAGTGACTAAATTTTAATAATTTGTAACCCCCTGGATATTATAGAATATGTATAATCTCAGCGACTGTTAGTGGGCACATTAGATACAATGACTGAAGATATAATCTTTAAAAAAAAATGCAGCAGAAATAGAATAAATGTAAAATCAAGTCTCATCTTTTGAGAAGAAATGAAACCTGGTTAATATACTATGTAGGCCTCAGCAGCAGGATCAAACGAGCACCTCGCCTCCCGACCCGTCCGTCGTGTCGACATTTCTCGTACTCTCACAGAGTCTGAGGCCGTCAGTCTAACGGAGGCGAGATCCTTAACTCAACCAAGAAAGAATGGAAAAAAAAAAAGGTCCTTGTGGTTACAACAGCCATTCCCTTTGAAGTGAAACTGTGGTGATTTAAGTGTTTTGTTTATGCTTTTTGGTTTGATGCACATTGCTCCAGCTCAGGAATAAAGGGAACAGTGGTTGGTATTATTTTTTTCCCCCTTCGTCTGCGTCTCTTTTCTCACTGAGGTCACTTCCCTTTTTTTCTTTGTTTGTCCTTCTCACACCTGAGCACACACTCAGTATCATAACAGTCCTGTGAGGTGTGTGTGTGTGTGTGTGTGTGTGTGTATATGTGTGTTTGAAAGGAGACTGGGGCTAGTTAGTGCTGTGTGAGGGTGTGCGCGTTTGCGAGTGCTGCGGTGTGTGTTCGTCGGGTCCATGACTGGGGCGGCCCTCACCCCTTGCCTCATGTACACACACATATACACACTCCTTGGTCTGAGGGGGTTTTCGTGGCTCAGTGGGGAGTTAACATGGCCAGCAGGTGGGCTAGCAGAGTGCAGAGCAGCAGGGTGGCCATGGAGAGGTACAGAGAAGAGGCGGCGTTGCAGTCCTTGCCCGCCTCGCAGCGGGAGTGTTGGCACAGTACCCCCTTAAACTCTGGAGGACAGATGCACTTCTGGTTCTGGTAGCACGTTCCTCCGTTCTGGCACAGGAGCATCTCCTCGTCGCAAACGTTTGCTGCGAGTGGAGATGAAGGCAGAAAGATCAGCAAAGGGAGAAGTAGAGGAAAAAAAGAGGGAGAGTGAAGGAATAGCATAGGTAAGGAGAATGAGAGAGAGGAGTTGGGAATAAAGAGGGCACAGCAAAGTGACAGGGCACAGCAAAGTGACAGAGTGACAGGCAGTAAAAGGATAGTGGAGGAGTAAAGTGCACAAAGACGAAAGAAAGATGTATGGCAAAGAGAAAGACGGGTAGGGGCGAAATAAGGAGGGGCAATGTTAGACAAAGCATGATGGGAAACAGATACAGGGGGAGGAGAAGAATTCAGGGCAGAAAGAACAAAGTAGAAAAGAAAGCAGGAGGAAGGAAAGAGGCAAGATAAATTCTCCAGCCTTTGCCTCAGGGACAACAACAGGTAACACCTGCCTTTTTTGTTTTTGCAGCCCTTTTCTCTGTCTGTTTTTCTTGAGCCTGCACTTTCTCAGGGTCAAGTTAAAATCCTTGTCTCAAACCCAGCATAAAATACACGGCATGTGTGATATTTGTTAAGTAATGATCGGAGGAACAAATAGCATAATTAAATTGCTATAAAAGGCATTAGGAAGAGCACAGAGGCACAAGATGCTTGACCTAAAAATGTACTGAGAGAAAATAGAAAGGATCAGGGTTCCATGACAAGAAGTAATTACATGAGGTCACATTTTTTATTACACCAAAGATAATTGGCTCTGTTGCATTTGAGTATTTGTAGTAGGATGTCAAATCTAAAACATACTGTACTACTATTTACTACAATATGTCCCACATAGTAATAAATAAACCCACAGTCAAAATGCATGCATGCCTGTGGAGGTTTAATATATGTGTGTGTGTGTGTGTGTGTGTGTGTGTGTGTGTGTGTGTGTGTGTGTGTGTGTGTGTGTGTGTAGGTGGGGTCTATGTGAGACTGAGGCCCCTGACTAGATGGTAGATGGTGGAGGAAGGCGATTCCCTGTAATGGGGTTAAGGAGTGACAGGGTCATCAATTAAAGGAGCAGCTGATGCCAGTAATGAGCTACATGATCTATTCCCATGGGAATAAAGAAAACATCGGGAGATGCACAAGCTAAGTGGCACAGTGCACTCGCAAAGGTCCTGGAAGGCTACAACATTTGTTCATCCCTGGATTTTTAGACACGAACCCACCAAAAATCAGTCTCCTTATACTCACAGTAACAGCCTTGTTTCCAGTAGTATCCTGGCAGACAGTCATCACACTTGGCCCCCGTGGCACCATCTTTACACTGGCAGAAACCCGTGCCGTTACACCGGTCATGAACAGAACCCATTTGGTTGCAGTTACACTCTGAAAGAAGCAAGTGGAGTCATTTAGAAATTCATGCTTCTTGTAATTTTGAAATTTAGTTCAGCCAAAGCTATGTGCGTTTGTATTCAGTCCACAGATTTGTTTTCGGTATTGAAGCCCTTCAGAGCTATGGCAAGGTGGAGTTTCTCCAAGATGCTGCAGAGAATCAGACCTGAAATTTAGACCCTTTTCAGCCAGAATTATTTTTGTGTTTTGCCCACCATGTACCTTCTTGGTGAAAATCCAAATGCAAAGGCCCTGTCTAGTGTTTTTATGTAAAACTCACAGATAATGTGATACATGTAATAACAATCTTTTATAGAGCACTTTTCTAAACCCACGTTACAAAGTGCTTCACACGAGGCAGCAGCTTAACAACAAGCAGATCATAAAAACAATGTAATGCTGTCTGGACTAAAAGCTGCTGTGATTTATTTCATTTTGCATGTAACTAATATTAGATCCCACAGGTCTAGTACACAAACTGTCCCATGGCCTCCATTTTTTTCAACAAATTCACTGGCATTGGTTTCCTAAAAACAACACCCATCTATCTAAACAGAAAAACAAAATGACAGATGTTCTATGTCAGAAAGTACTGCATATATCAGATGTTGTTTGGGAAACTAATCCCGTCTAAATAGGACTGCAAGTTCTTTTGATTGCAGAATTTCTGCTTTCAAAGGCAGGTAGAATAAGTGTTGGGAACATTGTGGTATTTTGAACAGGTGAGGGAGATGCAGACGTGTTTTTTTGTTGTGCTGCATAATTAAACAAATTTAAGTGCAGTCTGTTGAAATCCTTATGATTCAAATGGCCTATCAAACACCACAAACTCATACATTTATTCTCAGGAAAACCCTTAACTTTCCCTTCCTACCAATCACAATAACTTTTGTTGTATTGAAATGCTAACTTACTGAGATTCAAGTAAAATCAGACAGATTTACCTCTCTAGTGTTTACCTCTTTAACACAAGATGACATGAATGTGTCTTTAGATTATTATTTTACATAAATTACTCTTATTTCTAAGTAATTATCATTAACAATACATATATTTATTGAAGCTGACTGATATCCTGATCACTGATAGTTGGTAGCAGATCAGAGAAAAAAAACTGTACAGCTGCATATTTGCATTGCATTTGTCAGTCAGTTAATGACGAACCAAAGATTCTCTCACAATTTTATCTAAGCAGATAGCTCGTCTTCCACTTAAACCCATCATCAAATTAACTAATTGATTATAAAATTGATTATAAAATATTTATAAAAGTGAAACAAGCCAAGAGGCCCAGATTACACAACCACAGCAATGCGGATGGTATCTGTGTGTTTGTGGGTCATGTGCATGTGTGGAGGATGCGTAGCTGTGTAAAATGTGTGTGCAAATGCATTAGTGTTTGGGAGGGCATGGTCTCTTAGCTCTAGAGATGCTGGTGTGAACTGATTTCTGTTGCCATACTCGGCATGCCAGTGTGCTGGCAGATGAGCTAATGGGGCCTTATTTGTGCTGACTCCAAGGCCTGGCCCTGTGTGCGCCCCAACCGCGGTGAGTTTACCCTCCAACCCCCTGCAGTCCACCTACAGATGGATCCAAATCAACACCAGATTTTAGCTCCACAGCTATGCAAACAGAGTGACCTCTTATTAGGTCATGCCCTTAATAGGACTAAGTTTAAAAAGAGTAAATACTCTGTGAAAGTATACAAATAGTGTATATCACTATTTATAGTATAGTGTATTTACAATACAGTCAGAAAATATTAGAACAGTTGTTTTGGCTCAGTACTCCAGTACATTGGATTTGAAAGTGTTGACTTTCAGCTTTAAGGGTGCTTGAGGGTGTTTGCATCAGTATTAGGTGAACAGTGTTGGACTTCTAAACCTTTAGTCGTACCCCTAGATTAGGGATAATGCAGCAAGGCACTGAGCCTAAACATTCAAAATGTTTTTATGTACAAACTGTCAGTGACTGCACAAGTCAGTCACCTGAGCATATAGTTGCACTTGCTTAAGACCAGACTGAAGGCAAAAAGCCCCAGAAACAAGCAGAGGTGAAGATAGCTGCAGTGCAGGCCAGGAAGAGCATCTGCAGGGAAAACACCTGCTGATGTGTAGTTTGGTCTCCACCAACTCTTTAGGGAAATATCTGGCTCTTTAGCTGCTAAATGCTCCACTATGTTCACCAGCTAGTCGCTTACTTTGTCTGCTATTTGGTGCTAGGCAGGTTGTGTACAGTGGGTTTTTAGAGCTTTTTCACTGAAACCAGCTGTCTGCTGTGTCTGGAAACTATGCTGATGAGAGCAGTGAGAGTCAACCAAAACAGAGGAAAAAGGTTGCAGGCTGTCAAACCAAAAACAATGTGCGGAAAGACGCTAAAACGTTAGTACACATACTCATTTGATCCATTGTTAAAATAAAATATTGATTACTGCAGCTTTAAAGTCATGTTAACGTGTCAAATTACTTTTTGTTCCCTAAAGTTATGGGACAATGTATAAAAAAGGGCTACAATTTTGGATAAACACACTCAACTTGACTCTGATAGTGCTTTAATCTTATAGTTTCTTTTCAAATCCTGTTTGCTGTAGTACAGAGCCAACACAACACAATTTGTTTCAGTGTCAGGAAAGCAGCTGTATAGTAAAAAATAATTGATAAAAATATTAATTCTTTTTTTTACTGTATGCATTTATTTCAAATGTACCCACTAGACTACCTTGACGTGGTAATCTTCACTTTAAAAAAGCATCTGAGTAGTTTTTAAAAGCAGTAACAACTGCAGCATCTCCTTGTCCGCCTTCTCTGTCAGTCACACACAACACACTCTCCACCACCATGCTGACACACACACATGCACGCACCGTCCCCCTCCATGCACTCTCCCTGTACCCCCCTACAGACTGACCGATGCAGACGCTCTCATCATCCAGTTCGGCAGAGGCGTTGCGGAAGTATCCCAGTCTGCAGTATTGGCAGTTCTGGCCCCTGGTGTTGTGCTTGCAGCTGACGCATGTGACAATGTTCAGATAGTCGATGTAGCTGCAGCGGTTGGAGTGGCCGAAGCACTCACAGTCTAAAAAGAAAAGAGGGGGATTGTTGAAGTCAATACTCAAAGCCTGGGATAGAATAGTATGTTTTAAGCATTCTCATAGGATTCTTCAGTGACAGTAGGAAATGATAAATGGCTTGCACTAACAGATATGTCTGGAAGTTGTAGTTTTAGAACAAATGAATAACTGAGTGTGTTTTATGACTTGCCTTTCTGACTCTATATTGGTCCAATAAAGACAGACTGCTCCATCTCTATTACTACACTCGCAGGTTTGCTGAGTCTGCTTCACTGGGCTGCACTGATTACTGATGGGAATTCCACTATCCTGTGTGTGTGTGCACATGCTTGTTTGTGTAAATGAGTGCAGGCGTGTGAGTACAGGCATGTTAATTGTGTCTGGGAATTTAATTGCATTACTGGATGAGTAGATTATAAACTACAGAATCATAACCAAGGGAGTTGGAGGTGAGTGATATAGTACAGTAGGCGTTTTCAGACTACACCTGACACTATGAAATCAGTCTGACCCTGCTTAACCTGATAGAAAACCTCCACTGCCGCTCCTCTCTTTTTCTGTTTGTTCTTCATTTCCACAGTATTAAATTCTCTTTCATAAAGCGCTGCACAATCAGAGCTCTTAATTAAATTTTCTCTTTGTAATTCATGAATTATCTGAGGGGATCTGATTGCAGGTTTTAGTCTACATGCTTGTGCGCTCAATTAAATTAAGACCTCTTCCAAGTTTCACACCCTAAAACCAAAGCTAAAAAAATTGCTGCGGAAAATGGTGTAAGACCTGTGTATAATCTTCCCACAGAGAGAGAAATGAAAGCCTGATATAATTTACCATAAGATCTGCATTGTCCAGAGGGGTGCAGCGAGAGGTGGAGGGGTGTTGCTCTACAGTCTCACTACGATTATCTTGGCTGAGGCTGGTACCTAATTAAGGTTTTATTAAGCTTTAGAAGTTGGCTGCAGTAGTGTGCTGCAAGGCATCACTGTCCTCTAAAGAGGCGTTTACCAGGCATGTTTATGCAAATACACATTTAAATGCACATTAAAAAGTCGGAGTTTAGCTGTTTAATCAGCCGTCACATTATTATTTTATTATTGTTTGGTTGATGATGCCAGCTGAAATATTAATGAGCTGGTTTAAAGGAAGCCAGCGAGAGGAGCACCATAAAGTGCCTCTCTCAGCACTGAGGGAACCATGCTAGCAGTGGGGGAAGAACTGCCTAATTAAATATAAATGGCCAATTACTCCACAGACTAGAGAGGCAATGGGACATTGTTCCACAAATGAACGTTACGAGTCAAGATGCTGCTTTATTGGTGCTTATCAACTGTGAATTGTTAATGGTGAAAGACAGTTACGGTGAGAGAGAGAAACAGAGCTGCCTGCATCAGAGAGTCTGCGAGGTTGAAAGAATAATGGTATATTTTGCTAACAAGCATCCTTTCTAAAAATCAATAAACAGGAATGTCAATGTGGGCAATTGTTTGATGGTTTAATATGAATTTAAAGTCAAAGCACTTACCTGATCATGCACATAAAGCAAACACAACCACGAGGGAGTGACAGATGCACAGGGAAACAATGAGCAAAATGAACAACATAAAACATGCAATTAAAGGAATTTTTACAAAAACGGCATCTACACTAAAAGCAAATGACCGAAAGAGTTTATAATCCACTGATCTGAATCAAATAATCCAGAGGATTTAACCAAGCTCGAGTCTCCTGTCTGTACCTTCAAACGAGTGTGCTGCTCGTGTTGGTCTCTTACCTTTGAAATCATCATATATGATCCCAAACAACTGTCTGGCCTGCGGCTCTCCTGAGCTCAAGAGTTTCAGAAGCCCTTGAAGGTATGAAGGAATCTTTGTTTAAGATTTGTTTCCAAGTCATGCGCTGTGCTACAGTCATCCACAGCACTATACCTTCACACAGCTGGAGCAGGTGTAGCCTATAGGTTGCTATCAGTACTACAGAGAGGTCGTATGGATTAGGTGGATGGGATTCCCACTAGATTCTAGCTTTAAAGAAGGGGTTGCTTTGTTCTATAAAGCTGACATAATCTTCACCTAGTGCAGTGTTTCTTAACTGGTTGGACAGAACCCAAAAGTCATCCTCAAGATTTTATACGCAAGGAACTACTATTGTGCTGCCATCTTAATATCTGACTATTTGTAAGAAATGGGCTGGACTGGAAACTGATGTGGCTTGTTTTCAAAGCACATCATAGGTTTTAAGATTAATGCACAAAATCATTTTCAAAACATTCCTAGATCTTGACCGTGGCCAGTTGGCAAGGTCCATTGTGGTGAGATTAGTAGTAATAGTAGTCTACACTTCCATGACAACTGGGCAAACTTCCTCTGCTGAAGAAGATCGCATGATACAATCGAAAGCCCCTGAACAGCTTTTAAAACGTTCAGCAGGGTTTGTCTTGAAGATACTCCAAGTGGATTCAAAAAGGATATAGACCTATTAAACTTTGCAGCCTACGGTGAATAAGGGGAATAAAGAAATGTCAGATTGAAGATTAAGCCAAGAGAATGATGACTCAACTGTGGGCTCAAATGATTCAAATCACCACATTTAATAGAGCTGTGTGCAACAGTGTGTCACTTATTAACCTCTTCATGATAAATGTTGGGTCCCTATGTGCAACCAGTTGAATCACTGTGCTATTTAACCCGCATGTTCAAATTTTACCTTTCCTTTTCTCTCGCTCTCTTTCTTCTCTGTCTTCATCCTCTCTCCCATGAGTGTGTTTTGGGGTCTCATGACTCCCTCTTTCCCTCTCAGGCTTTTCACTGACTTGGTGCACTACAAAGGAACAGCAACTCGCAAATCAATCTATACTGACGTTGCACAGATTATCTCAAACGACAACAACATCCAGTGATTTATGAGAAACTATTGCTAATTTATTCACATATTTATTATATCTATTTATTCCTATTCACATATAATCTAATGTAATTGGCTATTTAGAACAATAAATATATTTTTTTTTATTTAAAAAGTATCATCCAAATGTCATAAAAACGGAAAACACTCTTACTATCTAGAATCAGTTGATCAGACGAGACATGAGGGTATTTAAAGCTCTACAGTCATTGTCTCATATAAAAATATACAGTTGGTACCATGACTGACAGTTGGTATGTTAACTGACAGGCTTTCATGTAGTGAGAGATACATTTAGATATATTTGTTGTTTCCACTTTTCACTGTGAGCTGTCAAGTGAGTTTATCTATTACATATTTACTGCACTATAAGTAGTGTATATAGGTATATAGAACATTGCCAACACTACATAAGAGATACCTCTCTTTTCAGCTTTTCTTTCTTTATGCTTCTCCTCTTCCCTTTCCTCCCCGTGCCCAGATGAGGTTGTTGTTTTGTGGCCATGAGTCTCATGTACGTGTCCCTCAAAATGATGGGAGACTGAAACACGACAATTGTCACTGACGTAACAAGCAAAAATATTAGGTAAATTTCATGAGAAGATTACCACCACTACATATAAAGTATATACCTTTCCTTTCTGCTTTTCGTTCCTCCTCTCTTTCCTCCCCATGTTCAGATGAGGTTGTTGTTTTGTGGCCATGAGTCTCATGTACGTGTCCCTCAAAATGATGGGAGACTGACACACCACAATCATCATTGCCATAAGCAAAGCCAGCAAGCAAAAGTTTAGATATATTTCTGCTGTTTCCAGTTTTCAGGGGCCCATGTTTTGCTGTCAGTTTAACTCGTGGTGAAAGTTTATCTACTGCATTTTTCCACTACTACATGTTAACTACAGTTAGCCACAGGTACAACTACAGTACATATAAGGAGATACCTTTATGTTCCTCCTCCTTTTCCTGCCCGTGTCCATGAGTCTCATGTATGTGTCCCTCAGATATGAGGGTGACTGAAACACCAAAACTGTTATTATCACATCAATCAAAAATTTTGATAAATATTTTACTGTTTCCAGTTTTCAGAGGCCCATTTTGTGCTGTAAGTTACCAAATTTACCTTGCGGTGAAAGTTTATCTACTGCATGTTTCCATCACTACACGTTAATTACAGTTAGCCACAGCCACCACTAGCGTACACGTAAGGAGATACCTTTATGCTCCTCCTCCCTTTTCTGCCCGTGCCCAGGTGAGGTTGTTGTTTTGTGGCCATGACTCTCATGTACATGTCCCTCAGGCTTGTGGGAGACTGTGACACCACAATCGTCATTGACATAACAAGCAAAAACATCATATAAGGAACATTTGATATGCTCTTTTTGTCAGCAGTCTAAGAAATAATTAAACAATGTCTATTTGTGTTTTATTTTTGTTGGTCCTCCCATCCTTTTATTTTCTTATACTCTATAGCCTAAGTTTCCTAAGTATTATGATGCTGAACAAATACATGAATGTTTAAGCAAATGTTTATCTACTACATATTTACTGCACCACAGGTAAACTACAGCATGTAAATCTACAAAATAGTTGCAGCCACTACATGCAAAACGGATACCTTTTCTTTCATTATGCTCCTCCCTTTCCTCCCCGTGATAAGATGATGATGTGGTTTTGTGGCCATGAGCCTCCTGTATGTGTCCCTCAGACTTGTGGGAGACTGACACACCACAATTGTCGTCAACATAAGAAGCAAAAATGTAGATACCTTTCTGCTGTTTCAAGTTTAAATTGTGGTAAAAGTTTGTCAATCACTAGAGGTAAACTACAGTATATAAAACTACAGGAACATTGCCACTACTACATGTAAAAGATATACCTTTCCTTTCAGCTTTTCTTTCATTATGCTCCTCCTCCTGTCTTTCCTCCCCGTGTTCAGATGGGGTTTTGTGGCCATGAGTCTCATGTACGTGACCCTCAGACTTGTGGGAGACTGACACACAACATTTTTGATTGACATAGCAAGCAAACATTTTGATAGATTTCTGCCCTGTAATTTTCAGGGGTCTATTTTTCTGTGTAAGTTACTACAGTTAGCTACAGCTACAACTACATTACATATAAGGATATACCTTTATGCTCCTCCTCCCTTTCCTGCCTGTGCTCAGATGAGGTTGATGTTTTGTGGCCATGAGTCTCTTGTATGTGTTCCTCAGGCTTGTGGGGGACTATCACATCAAAATCATCATTATCATAACCATCAAAAAAATATTATTTTTTTTTGCTGCTTTCAGAGGTCCATTTTTTGCTGTAAGTTACCAAATTTAACTTGTGGTGAAAGTTTATCTACTGCATATTTTCACTACTACATGTTAACTACAGTTAGCTACAGCTACAACTACAGTACGCACAAGGATATACCTTTATGCTCCTCCTCCTCCCTTTTCTTCCCGTGCCCAGGTGAGATTGATGTTTTGTGGCCATGAGTCTCATGTACATGTCCCTCAGACTTGTGGGAGACTAAAACACCACAATTATCATAAAAATAATAGGCAAAAATCTAGATTTACTTCTGCTGTTTGCAATTTTTTTAGGGGACCATGCTTGGCTTTAAGTTGCCAAATTTAACCAGTGGGGAAAGTTTATCTACTGCATATTTCCATCACTACACATTAACTACAGTTAGCCACAGCTTCCACTACAGTACATATAAGGATATACCTTCATGCTCCTCCTCCCTTTCCTGCCCATGTTCAGGTGAGGTTGTTGTTTTGTGGCCATGAGTCTCATGTACGTGTCCTTCAAAATGAGAGACTGACACACCACAATCATCATTGCCATGAGCAAACTCCAGCAAGCAGGCAAAAGTTAAGATACATTTCAGTTGTTTCCATTTTTCAGGGGCCCATGTTTTGCTGTCAGTTACCAAATTTAACTTGTGGTGAAAGTTTATCTACTGCATATTTTCACTACTACATGTTAACTACAGTTAGCTACAGCTACAACTACAGTACGCACAAGGATATACCTTTATGCTCCTCCTCCTCCCTTTTCTTCCCGTGCCCAGGTGAGATTGATGTTTTGTGGCCATGAGTCTCATGTACATGTCCCTCAGACTTGTGGGAGACTAAAACACCACAATTATCATAAAAATAATAGGCAAAAATCTAGATTTACTTCTGCTGTTTGCAATTTTTTTAGGGGACCATGCTTGGCTTTAAGTTGCCAAATTTAACTTGTGGTGAAAGTTTATCTACTGCATTTTTCCACTACTACATGTTAACTACAGTTAGTCACAGCTACAACTACGTTACATATAAGGAGATACCTTTATGTTCCTCCTCCTTTTCCTGCCCATGCCCAGATGAGGTTGATGTTTTGTGGCCATGAGTCTCATGTACGTGTCCCTCAGATATGTGGGGGACTGAAAGACCAAAATCGTTATTATCATATCAGTCAAAAATTTTGCTAAATGTTTTACTGTTTCCAGTTTTCAGAGGCCCATTTTTTTACTATAAGTTACCAAATTTAACTTGTGGTGAAAGTTTATCTACTGCATATTTCCATCACTACACGTTAACTACGGTTAGCCACAGCGATTAATAAAGTACACATAAGGATATACCTTTATGCTCCTCCTCCCTTTCATGCCCGTGTCCAGATGAGGTTGTTCTTTTGTGGCCGTGAGTCTCATGAATGTGTTCCTCAGACTTGTGGGGGACTGAAACACCATAATCGTCATTATCACAACTATCAAAAATTTAGATTTTTTTTTTTTACTGTTTTCAGAAGCCCATTTTTTGCCCTAAGTTACAAAATTTAACTTGTGGTGAAAGTTTATCTACTACATGTTTCAATCACTACTGCATGTTAACTACAATTAGCCACAGCCACCACTACAGTACACATAAGGATATACCTTTATGCTCCTCCTCCCTTTTCTGCCCGTGCCCAGATGAGGTTGTTGTTTTGTGGCCATGAGTCTCATGTACATGTCCTTCAGACTTGTGGGAGACTGAAACACCACAATTATCATTAAAAATAATAAGCAAAAATCTAGATATATTTCTGCTGTTTGCAATTTTTTAGGTGAACATGTTTTGCTGCAAGTTGCCAAATTTAATTAGTGGTGAAAGTTTATCTACTGCATATTTCCCTCACTACACATTAACTACAATTAGCCACAGCTTCCACTACAGTACATATAAGGAGATACCTTTATGCTCCTCCTCCCTTTCCTCTCCGTGCTCAGATGAGGTTGTTGTTTTGTGGCCGTGAGTCTCATGTACGTGTTCCTCAAAATGATGAGAGACTGATATACGACAATTGTCACTGACATAACAAGCAAAAATATTAGGTACATTTCTTGAGAAGATTGCCACCCCTACAAATAAAGCATATACCTTTCCTTTCAGCTTTTTTTTCCTCCTCCTCCCTTTCCTCCCCGTGCCCAGATGAGGTTGTTGTTTTGTGGCCATGAGTCTCATGTGCGTGTCCCTCAGCCTTGTGGGGGACTGACACACCACAGTCATCATTGTCATAAGCAAAGCCAGCAAGCAAGCAAACATTTAGATACATTTCTTCTGTTTCTAATTTTCAGGGGCCCATTTTTTCGTGTGAGTTACCAAGTTTAACTCGTGGTTAAAGTTTACCTACTGCATATTTCCACTCGTACATGTTAACTACAGTTAGCCACAGCTACAACTACAGTACATATAAGGAGATACCTTCATGCTCCTCCTCCCTTTCCTCCCCGTGCTCAGATGAGGTTGATGTTTTGTGGCCATGAGTCTCATGTTTGTGTCCCTCAGATGTGTGGGAAACTGAAACACCACAATTGTGATTGAAATTAACAAGGAAAAAATATCTTATACAGTTAATTTTATCTGCTGTTTTCTTTGGCACCTAAACGGTGAATAAGCCATTCTATACCAAATTTAGATTTAGCTATATTACTTAAGTTCAACAATGGGCTATCATGCCACTGAAGAGACACATTTAGATACATTTCTGTTGTTTTCGGTTTCAACTGGACAAGTTAACTCACAGTAATGGTTTAGCAGCTGCACGTTTACTGCACACCAAGTTAACTTAAATCTATATGAACACTGCTACCACTACATACAAGAGATACCTTTCCTTTCAGCTTTTCTTTCTTTATGCTCCTCCTCCTCCCTTTCCTCCCCGTGCTCAGATGAGGTTTTGTGGCCATGAGTCTCATGTACGTGTTCCTCAGACTTGTGGGAGACTGACACACAACATTTTTGATTGACATAGCAAGCAAACATTTAGATACATTTCTGCTGTTTTTAATTTTCGGGGATCCATTTTTTGCTGTGAGTTGCCAAGTTTAATCCATGGTTAAAGTTTATGTATGGCATATTTCCACCACTACAGGTTGTCTACAGTTAGCTACAACTACAGTACATATAAAAGAGATACCTTTATGTTCCTCCTCCCTTTCCTCCCCGTGCTCAGATGAGGTAGATGTTTTGTGGCCATGAGTCTCATGTATGTGTTCCTCAGACATGTGGGGGACTGACACACCACAATCTTTATTAACAATGTATGATAATAATGTAAACATTTCTGCTGTTTCTGGTTTTCAGGGGGGCTTATTTTACACTGTGAGTTGCCAAGTTTAGCTTGTGAGGAAAGTTTATCTACTGCATATTTACTGCACCACAAGTAAACTCCAGTATGTAACTCTAGGAGAGCATTGCCTCCACTACATATAAAAAAAGATACCTTTCCTTTCAGCATTTCTTTCTTTATGCTCCTCTTCCCCGTGCCCAGATGAGGTCGTTGTTTTGTGGCCATGTGTCTCATGTACATGTCCCTCAGACTTGTGGGAGACTGAAACACCACAATTATCATTAAAATAACTAGAACAAATCTAGATATATTTCTGCTTTTTCCAATTTTTTTAGGGGACCATGTTTTGCTGTTTTCTCAAGTTTAATTTAGGTCTGCTACACAAGTAAACTACAGTATATAAATCTACATATATTGTAGTAGATTTATATACTCTCCACCACTAAAGAGATATACCTGTCTCGTCAGTTTTTCTTTCTTTGTCCTGCTCCCTTTCCTCTCCGTGCTCAGATGAGGTTTTGTGGCCATGAGTCTCATGTACGTGTCCCTCAGACTTATGGGGAACTGACACACAACAGTCATAATTAACAAAATGTGCAAATAATTTGATGCAGTTCTGCTGCAGTTTTTATTTTTCAGGAGCCAGCTTTTTGCGAGCCAAGTTTAACTCAAGTTTATCTACTGCATATTTCCACCACTACAATTAATTACAGTTAGCTTCAACCACTACATTACATACAAAAGAGATACCTTTCCTTTCAGCTTTACTTTCTTTTTTCTCCTCCTCCTCTCTTTCCTCCCCGTGCTCAGATGGGGTTGTTGTTTTGTGGCCATGAGTCTCATGTACGTGTCCCTCAAAAGTGTGGGAGACTGAAACACCACAATCATCACAGACATAACAAGCTAAAATAGGAGGTTAATTGTTTAAGAAGATTGTCACCACTTCATATAAAAGAGATACCTTTCCTTTCAGCTTTTCTCTCCTCCTCCCTTTCCTCCCTGTGTTCAGATGAGGTTGTTGTTTTGTGGCCATGAGTCTCATGTGCGTGTCCCTCAGACTTATGGAGAACTGAACACACCACATCATTGACATAAGCAAAAACATCTTATGGTATAAATTGTATATGCTCTTTTCTCAGCACCACACCCTGAACAATATGTAAATTGTCTATCCATTTTTGCTTCATCCTACTGTCTGTTTTTCATTTCTTACCCTTCAGCTTCAGTCATCGTCTCAGATAAAAATATGACACTGCTGTTGGTGCCACAATTATGATTTAGCTGCGTCGCTTATGTTGACTGACAGACTATCATGTCAGTGAAGAGATAAATTTAGATACATTTGCGGTTTTAAATTTTTAGGGTCCCAGTTTTCAACTCAATAAAAGTTTTTTTACTGCATATTTGCTGCACCAAAAGTAAACTACAGTATATAAATCTACAAGAGCATTGACACTACTATGTATAAAAAAATACCTGTCTTTTCAGTTATTCTTTCTTTTTCCTCCTCCTCCCTTTCCTCTTTGTGCTCAGATGAGGTTGTTGTTTTGTGGCCATGTGTCTCATGTACGTGTCCCTCAGACTTGTGGGAGACTGAAACACCACGATCGTTACCAACACAAGAACAGGCATTGTATGAGGTATTTGACAAGCTCTTTCCTCAGGAACCTGAACAATAAGAACTTTATAATTAGGCTGATAATTAGGCTGGGTAAAGATTACTGATATCTGCCTCTCTCTCCCTTCCCGACTTCCTCCGAGACCTTGTTTTTCTTTTCTCTTTCTTTATCTCGCTGTCAGATAGTGGATTGCCCCATCGGGGGCTGCAGCCCTGGGCTTGGGAAAAAGCTGTGAGAGTCAGAGAGGCTTGAGAAACTCCTTCATCACTACACTTTCACTCGGGGTGTGAAAAAAATGACATGCACTTCCTTTTATCTGAATGTCATGAAATATTCTGACTGGCACTTGTTCTAACTCTGTGTATGTGCTCTCTTTGTTCCCTCCCATAATAGAAAAAGAAAATCAGTCTCTGCTCTTATTTCTGTTACTGTATTTACCAAAAATATGAATATTCATAGGATGCTATACACTGTTTTATATTACAGTAACATCTTCTCATGGGTGTACTTGTTGAGATTTAATATCCTCTCCGGTGCTACACTCACACAAAACACCTCCAATCAATATAGGTACTAGAGACAACTTAGCACACACACACATCCCGCTTTTACTGCATTTTTAATTGTCTTACTCAACTTTTGCCTTTCCTTCCCTTTTTCTCTGTATGTTCCACTTTCCCAGAGGGCTTTATGCCAGTCCCAGGATCCTTTGCTTCATGTTTTTTTTTTTGGGCTACAGCGAGCACAAATGAAAGAAGAGAGATGTGAAACTAGTTCAGTTTACGGATCAAGCCTCCCCTTTTCCCACCTTTCAATTTACTGCAACACAGGCACAATTCAATAAATCAAAACACCACAGTCCTCTTCACAGAGATGATTAAGACTAAAAATAAAGATAAACAATCACATGATGCGACCACATCATGCACATCACTAATGATCACCAGACCAATCGAGAATACAGTGCTGCATGCTTCCATCTGTGTTTCCCCTTGAGGTGTTTTTGTACAGGCGATGTACGTCTCCAGTTGCTCTTCTTCGGAGAGGGGCTTCCTGCAAGCATCCTGCTCCCCTGCGGAGCGTCCCCCTTCAGGCTATCTCCCGCCCACTCGCTCCCCTTCATCCCTCCCCCTCCCTGGGGCTCCAGTGAGACAGGACGCCGGCAGCTGTTCTGACAGCACCCTGGACCATTTCATACAACTGGCATCATGCCATCTTTACATCTCAACGTAAACCCTGCCTACCTCTACTCATGTCTGACTCTGGCCCCACTAGACCTATACTCTCTTACACATCTGTCACAGCTGCACACACGTGTACATCCACAAGAGAAAAAAGTCTCTTGTGAGAAAGCAGGAATCTGTTTTAAAGGCTGATGTAGCACAGCAGTGAGCATAAATGCATTTAATCTCAGTAACCCATGCTGCCTTAGGGATAGGAGTGATACGAACTGTTCTTGGCATTAATCTCAATCAGCTCAGCCTGGACCGTCTGACATCAGACACTGGCAACCAAAGCATTCAGGGTTCCCGCTTGCTCCACACTAAACCACACCCAACAAACCACGTAAGTTGAGGTTAATGTTGGGGGATGTTTTGGGCTTAGTCCTGATTCTGTCTCTCCTGTTACCTCTTCATATCTTCACGTCACTCTGATCCCGTGGTTGATGCTCCCACAATCCTATCAATGTCTCTGAATGATGCAAAGACAATGTCAACTGAACTCAGACTTTCACAAACCACTCCACTGCCAGTGCTCACACACCCTCTTTTTTTTCCTCTCTCCACCCCTCAAACCTGCCTCTCACTCACTCGCCCACATTAACTAGATTTCACTGCCACTACCTAAATTGAATAAGTGTCTCTGACATGTGACATGATGCTGAACAACATAAGGTTATGATAGCTTGTGTGTATACGAGCATGTTAGTGACTTTCACCTCCTGAAAGTTGTCCATTTCAGACGGGTTCCATGTCATAAAAACCATCACGCTGGCTGGAAATGAAAATGATCTCCTGATTCTAAATTAGATTATTCTCTTCTCTGGCAGCCTCTACTCTACTCTATATCTACTGTCATCTAGAGCTATGGGTACGCCTTACCTCCTCTCTCACTATGCCTTGGCTCTTTTTCCTCATTTTTGAGCAGGCTTGTATGATGGTGAGAGTGAGTTAGGGGGTGGAGGATGGACTCTGCTGTGATTGAATGGCGGTGGTGATGATGATGATCAACAGCTGAATGATGTGGGGACTCCTTTGGCACTGGGTGAGACAGATGTGAATGCTCGGGGATTGTTTCTGAAGGTATGAACTCCTCTGGTGTCAGGGAAACTCGGTGCTTCTCTGACAGAGAGGATGCTGAAGGAGGGAGAACCTCTGCCGTAACAGGAAGTGTGTCAGATTCTCCCATGGGTACCAGTGTAGGCTCAGACAAGGGGCTGGTGGGTAACACATTGTCTGTTAGCGGGGTTGAGCTCTCTGTAACTCTGGTTTCTGCTGGTGAAGCTCTGGTGTCTGTTGCATCAGTTGCATGAGGACAGAGAATGTAAATGCAATGAGGAATGAGCAGGCTAATACATTAGCATAAGAGATGCTGCCTCAGATTGTTTATCTAGCCTTCTTTTCCTAGCTTCCCTTTTCTTCTTCAAATGTGCTCATACACACACACACACACACACACACACACACACGTAAGCATGCACGTTCATACACACAGAAGTGAGAACACACAATGAAAGTGTGATTTCACACTGCTGAGATAGGCTAAACTCAAAAGCTGTTCCACAACCCTTTAAGTGCTGGAGAATTGTGGGTTTTTTTTCCCTGGAAAACACAGTGACTGTTAAAGGTGTGACTATTGTTAATATGGTTGTAAAATGAAATCACACACTGTTTGTCAAAGTGTATTACTCTGTTTTACACTTACAGTGTTGTGTATGGATGTGTGCATATGTGTTTGCACACACTCAATTTTGTGATCTCTAAATCTGAGAGATGAAATGAGCACTGAAAAATAATGGAAATCTCTCACCTTCACAACAATTAATCAATTACGGATATATAAATATACTACTGTACAATGGTAGAATTCACTAACTACGACATAATCTGAATACATAAAACTGGCCTGGCTAATCATCACACTATTTTCCACTAATGTGAATCTAAAATGGTTTGGTGGCCACATTTTTATTCAACAGTTAGTTAATGAGAGAAAATAACATAATTGTGATTCTAGACATTCAGCCTTTTGGCTGCAACACTGTTCTTTGTGAGGTTTTTCATGTGCTGCACACAGCAGTGTGTTGCTCCATGAATAAATACTGTATATGTTGTACAGATAAAGAAATGTACTAGTATTACCTAATTTACTGGTCTGTTAGTAATTGAAACTACAGATATTATGGCCAGTTACTGCAGGTCTCTGATTTTCTGTTCTGACAATCTGATTTCTTTTGGTCACTGATCCATAATTGTTACTTAAAACATACGATGTGAACAAGACCCAAGTACATCAGAGCTGCCTCGTAACACACCAGCGGTATTATGACACTCTCTTGGAAAAAAGTATGTCATAAAACTCATTCCACATCCAAACGACTATGTAAAAATGTAGTTCAGATCATTCTGTTCCCTGAAGGACAGTGGGTTGTCCATCTCGGTAGTGAAGTACATATTTTTTATTAAGCTAGACAGTTGGAAAGCAGAGATGGAGAAAGCGTCGACCAGGCACAGGAAAGCGGGGTCTGGCAGGCTTTAATATCAGACTAGCAGGGGAGGTTTTTGTACGCTCTACATCAATAAAAGCAAAAAAAAAAAAATCTCTGTTCTAGTATAATCACACTGCAATCCTGACTAAATTATGTTACACAGAACAAGGCTCATACTACCTAGTTTGCAAGTGCCTACCTTCACTTAGATCAAAATGATGAAGGTTTAGAGAACTGAAATGTGAGTTTCCAACCCCAGAAACGGAGCTTCTGGAGGCAACGGACTCTGTATGTAAAAATAAAAGGTAAAAAAAAAAAGGAGAGGGCAAGGTCATGGTGTCATTTTTAGCCATGCAACAGCGCCATCACTCTCTCATGCAATGCATCAACAATTTAAGCTGATTCATTTCATAACCCTGTGACATGTGCGTGTCTGTCTGTACAGATGGACTCACTAACTGTCCCATGGCACACTCTTTCACACGCACACACACACACACACACACACACACACACACACACATCCACACTTCAGTGGGCATATAGTGTTGGTTCCTGTGCATTCCCTGCTCGGGACACATTTTTATGTGTCTTCCATACAAATGCATTTGCATATAATGAGATAATTTGTCACTTGCATTAATATAGCCTGAGAAATGATAACAATAATGTTTAATGCCACCTGTCAGTCTTAGCATTCTCATCGTTTATTACCAGAGTGCTAGACATTGATTTAGCTCCACGCTAATGAAGCCACTGAGATTCAGGACCAGTTAACGTTTGCCGGGAACACCTAATGGCGGCAGACGGAGTGACAGCATGGATGTTATTAATATGACACACGATTTTTCAGACATGATCCAATCTCTCTCAGTCGAAGGTGAAGTTCAGTCTTTACAAAAATACAAGGATTTCAATAGACGGGAGTGAGATGAGGATGGTGCACAGATAGGATTGTGGCTGGGTACATCCCCAGTGTGTGAGTTTGTGTACATGTCTGTCTGCATGTGTGTTTGAGTATGTGACTGTGTGTGTCTGCTAGTAGGCTCTTCTACAGCCCTGGGATCTGATTTTGAATGAAAAGATGAAGTTGGGTCATGTGAGGTCACAGTGGCTGGTAGATGTATGACTGGGTTTTAGGATTTGGTTTCTCTGACCTCCCCTCCCCCTTTGCAAAACACCCATCTGTCCAGCTGACCAATGAGCTGCAGGGCTCAGAGGATCAGACTCTCTTGCCAATAGATCGCTAATCCTTATCTGAGCATGCTCAGTGACTTAACTGGGGCAGGGACGTGACAAAGGGTGCAACTACTATTACATGCTGTCCAACCTATAAGTCTGTCTGTAATGTTTATAAGGATACATTTGCTTCGGCAGCACAGACTACAGTCAAAAACATACGATTGATCTTAATGTAAAATACTAAGCTGGGATTTGCATTTTCAGTTTCCTGGAAAAAAGTAATAATACTTAAAATGTGATTTATATAAGCAACATTTATGTGGATGAAAAATTTAACAATAAAATCCCAGGCTGCTTTAACAATTTTCTACACAGTTCACCGATGAAGTCAACATTTTCTCTACACGTATTGCTGTTAATAATATTTTTAAATAACATACACGCTTTGAATGCATATTTGTATGCTGTTAAAAGTTTTATATATATATATATATGTATATGTAAATATAATAAATAACTGAGATTACAGATTATATTATTCAGGATAAATGTTGTAAAGTGATCTAGTTATTAATGTCACAGGCCCCCCAGCCACACGATACTATAAAACCTGTGTGTGTGTGTGTGTGTGTGTGTGTGTGTGTGTGTGTGTCAGTGTCAGTGTGTGCGTGTTTGTCAGTGTGTGCATCTACAAACAGTAGTGGTGGCTGCTTTGTGAGAATGGAACGTAAGACCTCAGATCCCCAGGAGGAAAAGGAGGGGATGAAGATGATTTATAGTTTTCACTGAACTGCACCATGTGCCCACCATAAATCTAACATACACACACACAGATAACAAGGGTTTGCTCACATTAGGGTCAGGTTCAAGCCAAATACACTTCTCTAAACCTGAGATAAAAAAAGGCAGAAAGACAGTGGTATGATCTTTCTTTCTGGTGTCCCAGAAGTGCAACTGAGTAGTTGTTATATCTGAACTGTTTTTAAAGTTGTATAAATTGCAATATATATATATGAATTAAATGTAGTCATTAGTTAGGGTTACAGCTTATATCTGAGTAACACTCTCAATTTGACATTACAGATTAAAGCTGCAATGAGAAAATCAATTTTGATAATCAGTATTATTGTTTTAGTCGTTTTTTTATGCAAAAATGCTAAAATATATTTTTCTGTGTTAGTTATTTGAGTATCTTTGGGGTTTGGACTGTTGGTCAGACAAAACAAAAAATTATGATTCACCACTTTCTGACATTTTTATACACCAAACAATTAATTGATTACTTAAAAACATCTACATGTGATGTTCTGTGTTGTTTGTGCCCTTCACAGTGGGCTTTAAAAAGCTTACAAAGGACTGTAACTCTGTTTATACAAAGTTAAAGCTCCTGTCAGCCCCTCATAAATCACAGCTAATCAGTGGATTCTTTGAGTTCCCTACTGACGTCAGCCAAACAACAAAACGCTGTGCTGTTCAACAAACACTCTTAATGGATTTCCTTCAGACAAAAAAAAAAATCTGACGACATCACAGCAGTGCCGAAATCCCAGCTCCTCCCACGTCCTAAGTGCTTTTCTAGTGGAACATGAGAGGTCCGCTGCCTACCAAGATGGCAGGTTTAAATTTAGCATGAGGGTGAACCGGGGTTTGAGGTCCACTTTACTGTACATTCAAGCAGCTGACAGAATCTCTTCACATCCGTCCTGGGTTGTTTAAAATCAGTCAGTCAAAACAAATAAAGTCTGAATGTTCATACAGTTTGATGCCCTCACACTCAAGACGGGACGACCCACATCTGACATTTCCGTCAGAGATATATATGCGGTCAGGGAAACAGCCAATGTTAAGACCTCCAGTAAGTTGCAGAATGAATTATGTAGGATATATACACAAACACACTGCTTGTCAGCATCTATAAACACATCCACAGGCACACACATTTACATTGTCACAAGTGTATAGTAAGTCTCCTTTACACTGCTGCTGTATTATTTGATCAACTGTGGCCAGTGGTGGGATAAGTATTCAGATCCTTTACTCAAGTGAAAGTAACAATACTGCACTGTACAAATGCCAAAATTCAACATTTTACTGTACATGTTCTCAAGTATCAAAAGTAAAAGTATTCAATTATCAAAAGTACTTATTACGTAATCATTCACCTGTAAGCAGCATTTTAATGTTAACAGATGGAGCTAATTTAACCACTTTATGATCATATTATTTTTTTTACTGTAAAACTTTTTTTTCTATTCTTTCTTAAAATAATAAGTGAAAACATCTGTCTGTCTAATTAGATTATGTTTTATTGAAGTCAACTAGTTTAAATGAATAGTTCGACATTTTAGGAAATACGCTTATTCGCATTCTGGCGGAGAGGTGGATGGTACCAGAGAGGATTGGCACCACTTTCGTATCTGAGAGTGGTATCGATCTTCTCATCTAACTCTCAGCAGCAAAGCAAACAAGCGTATTTCCCAAAATGTCAAACTTATTTCTTTAAGGAATTTCAAAATCTAGAAATAAGTGTGAGAATCTTAACGGCAGACAGAGTAAGGGAAAAATTACACCTTATTCTAGAAAATTCATGAAACCAGTTGTGTTATGTTAGTGCACTGGCACAAATATGACATATTACCAAGTATGTTATGTCTATTACTGCCAGTAATAGACATAACATTCTTGGTACTTGGTAATATGGAGATTTCTGCAGTATGTTAATCTACAAAGTAAATATAGCTGCCAAACAAATGTAGTGTAGTGGAGTATAAAGATCTGAAGATTGTATAGTAAATGTACTTAGTTATTCTCTACCTCTGACTGTGGCTAATGTACTTTTCCGCACCTTCCTGATGGGCTCCAAAGGGCTCATAGGTAACACCCGGGGACCGTTCTGCTTCTGAGATGGTTGTGGCGCTCTCTGCTTCACCCTCAGGTCCACCCTCACCTTCAGGTTCACCCTGTGTTTCACCTTCAGCTTCAACTTCACCCTCTGCTTCACCTTCAGTTTTTCCCTCTCTTTTAGCTTCAGCTTCAGTTTCACCCTCTGTCTCATCTTCAGCTTCAGGAGCAGTAAATGTCTTAGATGAAGTTGATGTAGTGGCTATTGAGCAACACAGGTAAAAATCCTGATTAACACATAGAAATTGAATCTGTGGGAACCTGAAACTGACCCACTAAACTCATTATCAGCCCATTAGCAGGCATCACTCTGTGCTTTGATAAATCATACCCATTTATATTCCAAATACCCACACAATTGTATCTAATTGTGAGAGGAGACCTTTTAAAAGCAGACTTCTGCAGTGCAGTCCAATTGCTTAGTCTATCCATGCATCAGCCTTTTACTGTCCGGCCATATGGAGAAAAGCCCAGTGCTGTCAGGGTTGATGTTGCCACTTTGCCGATCATTTCTGTCTAACAGCTCGGAGGCTGAGAGCCTCTCCACAGAGAGAATCCCTAATCAAATTCCCTTTTATTCCTGCCTCCCTGAGCTCCTCACCCAGAATCACACTGCATTACAACACACTAACATAAGCCAACATCCTTCTCTCCCATTTCTCTCTCTTTCTGTCTCTCTCTCAGCTCCCTTTGCTGCTCCATCCACCACCCATTCTCACCCAACCCTTCCTCATCCCACCTTTCTTCAATCCATCAACAGCGCTGTCTTTAGTCGAAATAAGAAAAGCAGAACTGTGGAAGAATTCCTCCTGTGCAGGTTAGTGTGATGTGCTGTGATGAAAGGACATGGCGACAGAGAGGCCTATTAATAATGAAGCACACAGGGCCCAAGCTGCAGCAGTGAGAGAGGAGATGCAGGAAAAAAGAAATGACTGGCTAGAGAGCCAGCTGAACATCACAGGAGAGAGGGAGAGTTTAGGAGACATACAGAAGGCGAGGTGTGGAGTTGAAACTTAAATTTCAAAAACGATGCAACAAAAGGGAGGTAGACAGTACAGGAAGAGAGAGTGGAATACCACCACTTCTGCTTTGCTTTGCATTATTACTTACTAGAACCGGAGGGTGAACCAGCAATTGTACCTGAAAGAGAATAAGAAAAGGAAGAGGAGATGAGAACTTGTTTATTTATGCATTCAATTTGCCTAAAGACTTGACTCTGCCTCATTCGTCAGACTCAGGTGGCAGAGAGATCTTAAGAGCCATTCTGCAAAATAAGGGCTTGTTATAGGCCACCTCTCAATGTCCTGGAGTATTTACTGGGTCTGCACCACCACCCCCCATCCTCCCTAATTCAACCTGTTACTCTTCCCCAAACCCTCGCATTCCCAGATCCTCATCATATATGTATGTTTTAAGAGAGCACTAGCTTCGCTACACTT
Organism: Maccullochella peelii; assembly: GCA_002120245.1. Taxonomy (NCBI): domain Eukaryota; kingdom Metazoa; phylum Chordata; class Actinopteri; order Centrarchiformes; family Percichthyidae; genus Maccullochella; species Maccullochella peelii. The sequence goes on along the minus strand of LKNJ01000061.1, from coordinate 221,661 downwards.
GAATGAAAACTTTTTGCCTTTCTTGCATATTTTTCAAGATTGTATTTATAGTTAGCTTAGCTTGGCATGCATAATGCAATCTGCAGAGACCAAACTGTTTCATGAGCCCTGGCCATTTTGTGTAGCATTTCAACCGAGCAAGTTGCAAACATTTTAATTTTTAAATTCCACTAATGGGATTCAGGAGTTTAAAAGGCTGAAGGTGTGTGTCAGTACCATTAGAACTGGGTTGGAAACAACAGCATGATAAAAAAAAAAAAAGTGCTGACAATAGAGTCATTCTCTGCAATGTGTGTGCAGGTACAGGTGTGTGCGAGTGCCTGTGTTTCTCTGTCTCTCTCTCTGCATGTGAGTGTGTCTATGTTTGTTTGAAAGTATAAAACTAGGGAGGGGCTGCCCTAGATTATTATTTTATCATAGCTAGCTCCTGTAGCTGGCTACACTCTCCAAGAGGATTTCCCCCCACACACTCCCACATTGTTACACAGCTCTGATCTCCTCTCTGCACTGAGGTGACGACAACTCGGAGAGCTCTGACTGTCCATCGTCTTCTCTCAAATTCTCCTTTCTTTTCAACTTGCTCCCTTGATCCTGCTTTTCCTTCAGGACCTCAGAGTGATGAGAAAAACCTATACATTCATCAATCAAGAATGCTGGGGAATGTAATTTGAAATAACTGCGTGCATAATATTTGTTTTGAAAGAAAAAATATGTCATGATCGATCACCTCTGATTAGCAAGATTGAAATAAACTGTATTGATGCCATAGGATAATCTGGAACTATTGCAGTGGCAAATATGAGAGCAGAATAAGAGAACAAAGGAGAATAAACAGAATATGAACAATTAAAGAAATAACTTTGTCACTGTGAGAATAAAGAGTTCCCATTGGCCTAGATGAATTTATGCTACTGTGTTAGCATAAATTCAGACCATATTTCCCTCAGACCAGTTTACTGGCCATACAGAGGGGTTTAAGTAAGATTTATTCCCGTTCTTAGCTCTCTAGTTTGCGGACATCAGCTAACAGGACACTGGACACTAGTTCACTGTGTAATGTACTGGAGCTATCGGTGATCCACTATCAGCTGACAAGACACAAAGCTAGCATAACAGCGGGGATAAGCTACCAGCAATATCAGCTAACAAGGCTAACAACAGGGGGAAACAGTTAGCCTGACCCTGACAAAATCTGCCTGCCAGCACCTCTAAAGCTCACTAATTAATACATTTTAACCAGTTAGTTTAATCCATACCAAAAACCAGAGTGTGAAAACAACAATTCGCTGTTTTACGCTGGGTTATGTGCAGGACTATTTAATGGCTCTAAGCAGTTGCCAGGCAACCAGTGGAGACCTCATGAAGAAACAAGATATAACGTGTCAATTAGTGAGCTTCAGAGGTGCTGGTAGGCGGATTTTGTTAACTTTACTATCTTTGTGTTAAGCTAAGCTAACCAGCTGCTCAATCTTCTCATCTACAGTGAGAATTGTTTTTTTTAAATGCAGAATAAATCATCCTAAATCTGAAGCAGTATCTAGGGACTTGGGCCCCTCCTGGGACACATCCCCCGTCTGTAGTATTGTATTGAAACATATTTGAGTGTTGTAACTTAGATCAGTTAATAGTGATATGCATGCATAAGACAGTAAAGTAAGCTGACAGACATCTGTTGCTAGGGCAAATGAAAGGAGTCAGCAGTATTGTATCTAACTGTGTGTCAGATTGATGAGTTGGGTCAACACGGTAGGAACAGGTAAACATGTTTCGGTACGTACAGGTGTTGGGGGTTCCATTGGGTGTTGGCAGGTAGGAACCAGCCTTCCAGGACTTGGCTTTGAAGCCCTTCCTGCAGCGCTGGCAGTCCTGGCCAGTGGTGTTGTGTTCACACTGGCACTGGAGGTTCCCATCCTGCAGCAGGCACTGGGAGGCATGGAGGTTACACTTACACCTTAAAAGAAAGGAGAAGAGACAGATGACATAGGTGAGATGAGGTGACAGAAGGTAGCAAGTGAAAGTTGCACACTGGTTGTAAGCGTGCTATTAATGCTAGATATTATAGGAACATTTTTACACCAAGGGGAAAAAAGTGTAAGTACTGACTATTGACGGTCTGATGCAGAGACAGAACACAAATCTCTTTTGGGTGAATTGCATTATAGTAATAAATGTAAAAAATAATTTGTGGTTTACTGAGCAGATAATGTAAATTACACTATATACCCAACAAAGAGAGAGTAAAAAGTAAGAAAAAGTAATTTTGTTTTATATGTATGTGCATTTATGCTGTATGTGCTATATGTGTTATGGGTGTATACACCTACACATGCATCAGTAAAATGTTGCAGAAAGCAGATTGAGAGTTGAAACACACTTATACACACATGAAATATGGCACGCCTTCAAGATTAATTGGCTAAAAATACGTTTGTATAAAGAAAAATATGACAGTTACTATGTTAAGTCACTAGCAAAGCTACAGCACCCATAACTATTTTTATGTTTGCTAGTGCAGTTTGTACAATTGCCTGTCCACCTGATTCTGTGTCATTTGATTTCATTAGCAGCTTTACAATCTACACACTGAGTGAAGTATCAAAAATGAATCAAACTGTTTTTACAAAATGTGAATGTGACAGTCAAAGGTCCTGATTGACTGAATGTAGAGCTGAAACTATTCTTCGATTAACAGTAACTTAATTGGCAAGAATGCCAAAAATTCTCAGGGTCCAGCTTCTGAAATGTGAGGATTAGCTGCTTTTCGTCATCATCTATGGCAGTAAAGTGAATATGTTTGCTCTTGGAAATTAGTGTTGGTGTCATTTTTGAATTATCAGTTTATTTGATAATTTATGAAAGAGGAATTTCATTTTCATACTGAAAATAAATGACATGTAAATATTGCATGTTGCTTTTCCTCTTCCTTATATAATTCTGGAGCACAGAAAAACATACGGCAGGATGTAAACTGAAAAAAATAAATAAATACACGCTCCCAAAGTCCAAAGTCCAAACTTGTTGGGAATCTATTTAGCCACTCTCTATCAAAGACCGCCAATTTGGGAGGAAATTGTTGTTTACAATTACTGCTAGTGAATTCAAGTGTCTGAGTGTGTGTGTGCATGCATGAACATAATGTGTGCATACGTGTGTGTGCACAGTATGACCTCAGCAGAGGGCATGGCCCAGGTGGGCTGATCCAGAGGTTGAAGTTCTGTTGGGAAGGAAATGAGGATCTTAAGGACACTCTGCAGCTACGACTTCAAATTACAGCCTTTTCCAGATGAGCGACTGGACTCCAATCCAGTTTGTTCCGCTGGAGTGAACAGCTATCCGTCTGCATCAAATATTCAAAGAATGGCCCCTGTATTCTGGCGAGATGACTACTTCAATCTTCCTTCCTCACACTAATCTGCGCTTTCTCATTAGTTTTTTGTTTGTTTGTTTTCTTTTTTTGGTTTATGCTGTTGGCCTATCAACCTCAACCCTAGTTTCACAACATCACTTTACATACAGAATAACGATGACTGAAGCTTCATGCACCTTAAGCTTCACAGGAAAAAAATGGAGACAGCCGATCATGGTGAGTTGTGTCTCATTTCACATTGTTGCTTGCAATCCTATAAATTACCCACGTTTCTCTCTGATCACCTGGACGAGTTGACAGGACGTGCCACGGAGAATCCATCCACCGACAAGGCCTTGTTTCCTGCATGCTTTCTGAAGGACACGAGCTGTCCACTTAGCGGGAAGAGGGAAATTGAACATCTCTTTTTCATGGAGAAAATAGAGAGAGAGTGAGTGTGTGTGAAATGAGACAGGTGTGTGCGCGTGTTTCTCCTTTGTGTGATTGTGATGCATTTGTCTGAGAGCGGCGATGACAGACAACAGATCAGGGAAGCAGAGGCACGGTGACTAATGCCTGCATTGAGTGACTGACAGCGCCGAACATATCACTGCTTCTCATCTCCTGCATCTTTGGTGATAAATCACATCTGACTCATGTTAAAAGTGGAAGTGCCACTGAGTGCAGGATCTAGAAGTTGTAGTTTAAAATCAATACTGAAGAACAGAGTGATTTTCTAGTTATGCTGCTGCGCAGTTTGTGTCTTGCAGGCCTAATGGCCGCAGCGTACTGGAGGAAATGGCCTCCCACTTGTCAATTATCTGGACAGTTCACATATCCTGAGGTTAAAGCCTACATGAGTAGTTGTGTCTGGATCCATGAATTTATCCTGATGAAATTGCACCTAATGTTAACTAAATTCTCTGCTAATTTAATGATTAAAGTTAAATTTTGAGTTGCACAGTCTTGCAGTTTGAAAGTTTGTGGACACTATATGCCCTTGACCTGCTTTTCTGACTCCTGCCACATAGTACAGCCCTGGAAGACCATGAGTACTTCTAGCCTTGCACTCCTTACGCATGAATGATGTGACACTCTGACTTTTCAAGTGCCGTGTCTCTTTAGCTCTCTCTTTTTCGGATGACAGCTTGCACTGGGATTTCTCCCGATCCCTTTCTTCAGTCCCTCCACGCACAAATAATACATGGGCACAATCATATGTTAATGTGCAAGATGTCTGCCTTCACTGCAAAGTCATCAAAGTGGTAGCAGCAGCACTGAGCTGAGGGAAGTTAAGACGGGACAGCTGGATCCATCACAACCCTGTCTATTTACTTAGAGAGAGAGAGAGAGGAGAGATGAAATGAGAGAAGGTGAGTGGAGGAAAAGACAAAGAAGGGAAAGAGAAAGCTGGGTGAGAAAGAGAGTCTAGGAACAGAGGGAAATAAGTGATTCAAATGTATTCCAGTCTACATTAGAAACCACACACACAAGGTGGTGTTTTAATTAGCTGGTGTAATTATGGGTCAATACTTCTGTTTATCAGTCTGTTGGAGACTGTCCTCCAAAGGAAAACGAGAGAATCAGTTGTTTCAGCAAATGGGCAAAAACGACTTGTGTTACTTTCATGCGACAAAGCCCTCTAGCTGCCGTGGGAATTATGACTCTTGTCCATTGGGAGCAAAGGAGGAAGTCAGATGACATTATTATAAAGCCACAAAGTCCACAGAGATTGGAGGTCATGGTGGATAGATGGGTGAACAAAACATTGGACTTTAACTCTAGAGGCCGCAGTTTGTTTCCAGTTTACTGACAGTCGATGTTGGTTTCTTTTAACCATGACCGCGGTCGTTCCCTAACCAAGTAGTTATTTTAACTCAAACCATGATCTTTCCCTAACCCTACTCAATTTGTTTTTGTACCTAAACCTAGCCAAACCTTAACCATAGCGGTGTAAAATCACTCTGGGCACCAACAATGCATTTTGTCATTTCATTTGGAGGATTTGTTCGACTCTTGGCTATGTACTAGTGGTAATGGCTTGAACACCCAATGCAGGGTCCAGATCTTAGTTTCAAAGTACACTTGTATCGACCACCGGGGGCAGCAAACGTGGCTTGAGTGGCTCCATTTACAGTGGTGCCAAAACATGGTGTCATGCTGTTTTAATAAAGAAGGCTGAAGACCACCACCACCCTGCAAGAAGTCACACTTTGTGAACATATATTTTTTTTTTGCCAGTGAACATAATCCAGGCATGCATTGTGTTTCCTCCAAAACATATAAGGCAAAACCATTTAGTAGGATACAGTATATTTTTTTGGAGACACAAGATCATGTAACATCATATATGTATTATCTACATGTCTGCATGCTCACACTAACCAATGGTCTGTAGTAATTATCTGATAGATACAATAATTGTCAGCCTATCTGTGTGTTTCTCTGTCTATTCTCCTCGCAATCTGTCTCTGTGAAGTCATGTCGGCCCTGTGAATTTAATGATACAGGGGCTGCCTGTTTTAGACAGCAGAGATGCAGCAATTAGGGGAATAAATAATAAGAAAGATAAACAAACATCAAGGGGGAGTCATGTGGTGGCAGAGCCTGAGAAAGCAGCTGGAAGCAGCAGTTAATGGGGCTTTATCTGTCTCTTTACTGTAGTCAACGCCTATTCCTCTCCGGGGACACAGCTATCACTGCCTCTCTCTTTATTTTCTGTTTTGAGCTCTCCTCCCACTGTATTTTTTAACATTTGCTCCCAAATTCCATCCACTGTAACCGTTCCAGTCCTCCAGTCTTTCCTCGTCGCTCTTCCCCTCTAATTCCCCATTTTATCCTCAATGTCTTTCTTTCTTTCCTTCCCTCCTTCCTTCCTTCCTTCCTTACCCCTTTAGCTCTTTTGCTACTGCCCATTGCACCAGTACTCACTGAAGAGTGCATTGGGTAAATTGGGTTGTGGACATATGTTTGAGAGGAGCGGGTGGAGGAGAAAACAGGGGGGCATAGACGATGCGGGGAGCTGAGCAGTCAGTACAGCAAGGGAGTAGGGCAGTTGTGTCAAAGCCCTGACAGTCTGCCTGCCTCTCCAACTACAGTGGTGAGACTCGGAGGAGGAGCAGGAGGAGGGTCCGCATTGACGTGCTCTAACCTGTGATGACAGACTGCATCGATGCGGCTCTGACCCAGCAGGAGATCTCCCTCCTCCTTTACTCCGTGTTCGATCAGCCGTCACTGAGAAGGCCCACTCACTACTCGCAACAACTCGGTCCCCTGACACCACGAAATATACAACCAGTTACACAGCTTGCTGGAGTAATAGTAGAGTGAGAGCCTAATGGGCAATGAGTGTCAGTGCTTTTGTCAGAGAGAGAAAGATTTAACACCCAAACCAGGGATACGTTTTGAGGTTGTACAGTACTTTGCGGTGGACACATTTTTTTTTCAAATTCATTCTTAGGTCCTTTGTATCCAAAGATTAAAGTCCTCCCCTTCTTAAAAATATGTTTCACTTATTGTTACCTCACTTGGATATTTGACCTTCACTGTGCAGAATGATGTACATATGTGCAGAGTTTGACACTAGAAGACTATTTTCACATCATCTACTGAAGGGGGAAAGTTTCTCTGTGCTCCCATTAAATCTGAGTTTAAGACGTGCACGTAGGAGCATCATTTCATGACATCACAACTAGTTTAAAAGCCAATCATTGTCCAATATGCAGTTTACACAAGTGTGATGCGGAGACTTGAAACTTCTAGTGCCCAAACACTGAGAATGGACTTTTCTTGTATCCAGTATTTAAACTTTTGAAATGCCTACTCACAGATTCTGGTAGAGTGATTTTAACTTGGCAATTATACTTTTTTGTGGGAGAACCATATCAGACATAAATTATTATTCAAGCAGAGTATTTTTATATGTCTTAATACATTTCTGGAGGTGATATTTAAGTATGTCCATAAATTAAAATCTGATTGGTAAAGGGCAGCCTGCAGAAAAAAGCAGAGCCCTCCAACACAGTGTATCCCGAAGCGACCAAGCGAGGAGTGGGAGTAGCGTGAAGCTGGGATCATTGATCAGCAGCACGCCTTACTGGCTTCTGCTGAAGTCTTTATCACCACGTCCCCTCCCACTTCCTCCCCTGCCTCGCCTCGTAAATTCAGAGCAGCTAATTGGACATGACTGCGTTTATGTTCCAGCTTCATAAATTTCTTTCTCTGAAGGGAGAGGATCGATTTTCCTCGAGTGCAGCCTCCCGTAGCAGGGGAGCAGCATGAGTCTCTTCAAACGTTCCCTCTCCTCTCCATCCCACCTTTTCTCCCCCCCCACCCACCCATCCTTTCTCTCACATGTGTGCTCCTCCTTCTCTCTCCCTCTAGACTAAACAGGTAATCTATAACTGACCTCCCCTGCGATCATGTGTTGAGCAGGAATTACACCACGCCTCTTTTCATGACTATAATAGTTCATTCACACATTTCAATCAACCCCTCTCACTCTCCTCTCATGAACTGATGATGACATTTTTTAAACAAATCACTCTGCCCAAGCTCATTATCTGTCATTATCTAATGAAAGTTGTTGACAGCAAAAGACCACAAATGTTTTAGATACATTTCCTGCCTCACTCCTCTCCTCCTCCACATCTTTCTAGTTTCTCAGTTTTCAATCTTTTTTTTTTTTTTTTTTTTGGGCATATCCCATCTAAGGGAGAAAACACTTTCTACTGGAGCATCTAAGGGAGCCGTAGGGACTCCCATTCTTTTCAACACAACTCACACACACACACTCGCATACATATACTGTACATGCACTTGCTAAATACGTTCAATGTTGAGAGGTCACTGGATGTTCTTGGCCTCGAAAAAATAGAGTCCAGCAAAAAAGACATCTTAAATTATTCAAAGGGCAGGAATGACCTTGATTGTCTTTGCAATCCACACCCTGTGTGTGTTTGTAGTGTGTGTGTCTCTACCATGCAGTGTTCTGGGATGTGTGACCTCCCTGGTGTGTATGTGGGATGATTAATTATATTAGCACAGTTTGCTCTGAGTTAAAAAGTGTCTTTCAGTTCAGTGATTTCTGCACTAGATATGGAGGGGTGGATGGAGAGACAGAGAGACATAGACAAATAGAGAGAGAGAGAGAGAGAGAGAGAGAGAGAGAGAGAGAGAGAGAGAGAGAGAGATTGTGTCTGACTAAGCATATGAGTAAATTATTTACACAGGATACAGTAAATGGCTATTGCGTGCTGGCGCTCAGACCTGAGAGCGTCTCTCTGATTGGTTGGTTTGGGTCATGTCAAGAGCAGCACATGGCAGAGTCAGGCCCACTTTGAGCTACCTTCTCTCTGTAGTATGTACTGTATGCACAGGAGCAAATAACTAAATAATGGAGCCTGGGCACATCCTGTTCTCCCGTCCAGACCTCAGAGGACTGTTCTCATGAGTACAACAGAGACTGTGTGTGTGTGTGTGTGTGTGTGTGTGTGTGTGTGTGTGTGTGTGTGAGAGAGAGAGAGAGAGAGATTGGAACAGTTCAGGTGTGGGTTACATGCCAGCTGTGCAAAGTCTACTGTTTTTGCTGGCCTTTCAAACTGCAGGGGTAATTAATGTGCAGCTTTCATAGGATTTTGTCACCCTGGCTGTTTCCTGTGATACTTTGTTTATGAGGCCAAGACACAATGTAAATAACTTTCTCGCTCACTTAAACAGCGGGTGTAACCCTTGTTTTAAGAAGTGGCTCGATGGTATGGCTTCCTGTCATTATTTGGAGGAGATTAGGTTCTCTGCATCTGACTCGTACTGTAAATTTGTTATGATTTGGGGTCCCTTTATTGATTACATCATTAAGCAAATTGAGTCGGCTGCAACTAAGTTGTGCATGTTGATTTATTGAGTGTGGCTTAATGTACAGTTTATTTGAATTACCTTTACCAAAATCATACTTCTGCAATCATACTACTGTGACAGCATATGTGGACATTTCTGCTACAGTCGGCTATGGACACTGGGGCATATCTGGGCCTGCATGGACAATTATTTGCTACTCTGGCAGCCTTTTTGTTTCTGGCCTGTTTGTTTGTCTTTTTGCATAAGCAAGCCTTCAGACGCATGGATCTGTTACTCAAACTGACTTCCTGGATCGTATTTTGTCGTCTCACTGGTACCTGAATAAATACGGCCCCACCAACTTAACCCCTTTTTTTTAAAGCAGGGCTGTTTTTGATTTAAACAGCCACAAAGTCATTTAAATGTTATTGCCATAAGAATCAATTTTTCAGGATTCTCTTTTTATATGGATTCATTTTTTGCCTTTGTTTAGAATCTAATGAACTGTTCCCATATATGGTGCCTTTTTGTCAGATCTCTACTTATCATCATTATAAATATTATAATCGTTACAAAAATAATTAGCATGGAAACAGTTTGAAGTCAAAATTGTATTTTACTGGTTAAGCACACACAAACAAAGCAGATAAAATGTACAAAATTTAATGTAATGCATTGTATTTGCATGTAAAGTGTTTTTTTAAACTTGTTTTTTCTTTTTTGGGGGACTTTGTCACATTTATTGCCTAGCAACTGCTTCACTGACCAATATTTTATTTTTTGTTTGATTCTGTGTAAAAAATAATAAATATATTGCATTTAATATAAAGTCACATTCCGGTATAACCTAACTGCCATTCTTTCTTGTGCAAAATAAGACTTTATGCATAAACACAATTTTATGTAAGATTCCTGTAATGAAGTATGTGTCTGTGTTTAGTACGAAGACGTAAATAAGATACTGCGTGAAAGCCTGCATCAGCAATTTCTCCTAGTTTTCTCTGCTTGTCTCTACATGATACTAATGAAATGTTATTGTCCTGTGAAAAACATATGCTGAATCTTATCACCCATGAATAGATGCACTCTCAAAAGTCACTGACCACTGTGATGGGTGACCCTTATTAATTCGTCCACACAAGACATATTTTACTGGCATTTGGCACTTGGCGGGTGGTAATTTAAGACTCTGCACGCCAGCATTGTAATATTCATGCAGCATGATACAGCATGAATGCTGCAGAATGGCTGACATCGTTCTTACTGAAGCAGCCATGTCACTGCATCTTAAGGCTTCTTCCACTAAAGAGAGTCCGGCCTCGCCTCATCCAGCCCTGACCGTCCTGAGATTACTGTGTAACTGTGCTGGATATTACAGTGTAACCTCCCTGCAGAGTCCTTACTGCTGCTGAATTTGTTTTAATGAACACTACAGCAAAGGGTAACACCTGGGGAGAGAGGAAATTGTGCGTGAGTTGGAGGGGGGGGCGTTATTATATATCCTCCTCTTATTTAAGATATGAACGAGGAAGACAAAGTAAAGGGAGTTGGGAGGCAATGGGAAGAATGAAAAAGTGATGAAGAGACAAAAACTCTGGCACGACATGGGGTTTGGTGGGAGGTTCTTCCTGTTGTGCAGTCCCCTACAGAGTCTTCGGACCCCCAGGGGCGATATGGATCTTTTGTCTTGTGTCAGAATGAAAACCTTTGGAGTGGAGAACAGAATACACTCAGGATGTCTGGACCTTCTCTCTGAGACAATATGCCCGCCACATGAACTTTAGAGACACACTTTTGAACCTCTAATGTGTGAAGGCATGTTATTATAAATTAGCACGCCCCCGCAGGCCTCCACCTGTCTTCACCCATGAACCTAATTTTTCACACAAACAGAATTACTTTACATACTCTCTCTCATTTTTATTTAAATGATAAACTAATTTTCAGAAAGTCTCCTAAAAGTCACCAAAACTTACACACACACACACACACACACACACGCTAATACAAAACACACATACAACTGTAATGTTCCTGTATAGCCATGTGTGTATTAGTGTCTAATTCCAGGGAGACCGTGGAGGGGAGGATGCCTGGGGATGAGGCAGCTGAGCTGGGATCAGCCAGAGGACAGGGGTTAATATAATTATCCTGCTAAAACCTTGAGACTGAAAGAACATCATTAGTCATAGCGAGAAGAGAGCCACCCGAGCCGCGGGCCAGAGGAGGAGAGGCGAGGAGGTGAGGAGAGAGGAGGAGAAGGGGGAAGGAGGAAAGGAGAGCTTCAAAACACAACAGTGCAGTTAGCAAGACAATTAGTACAAGGACTAAAACTTGGGGGTCTTTGTTAAAACAAAACAAAACAGAGAGGACGGTCTTTAGTGGTGCTCTAAGCTATAGCAGAAACTGCTTGGCTTATTCAGTAGTTAGGATATTTTGCTTAATAATCTCTAATCTCTATATAAATAAACTTGTTGTGAAATAGTTTAGAAATTAGACTCATATCTGAACTGAACACATAATGATACTCTTGTGTAGCAAAAGGCCCAGCATTGTTTTGCAATTAATGAAATGACCTCTGGTTTGTGCAGATTTAATATGAAGATGTAGTTATTAAAGGACTTCATATTTTTTATAAACTGTGAATGTGTTTAGTGGCCAGCAAATTGGTTGATTTATGGTTAATAATGCACAGGTCTTCAAACATTTAGAGCCAAGAGCAGGACTCCCACTGCATTTTCTTCACTTCAGTTGAAATTCCCCAGGATGGTGGGAACACTATATGCATCCATCTTTGTCTCTTCACTGTACCAGATTTCAAGTTTGGGGAACTTTGGTGACTTTGTATGACATAAACACGACTGACTAATAGAGATGCAGCGTAGAAATTGACCCCATGACTGAAAATCAAACTACTGTAGAGCTGCAACTAATGATTATTTTCATTATCTACTAATCTGGCAATTATTTCCTCGATTCATCAATGAATTGTTTGGTCTATAAAATGTCAGAAAAGTAAAAAAGCAAACCCTCACAACTGAGAAGATTCGAACATTTGGCATATTAGCTCACAAACAAAAAATGTTTGATCGATTATCAAAACAGTTGTCAGTCGATTAATTGAGTAATCGTTTCAGCTCTTAATCAAACACAAAGCAGTGGCGGTCTTACCCAGTCTTTTTCCAATTGTAGTTTAACGTTACATTATTTAAACCAGCAGAGTTTCCTGCCAACTACATTCTGTTGTGGAAGGTTTAAATCTAATACACTGTGCACTGCATCCCAGTTTGTTCATAATAAAGATTTTGATTAGAGATTTAGTATCAGATTGCTGTTTAATCAATAAATACAATAAATGTCATGGTGCATTTCTCCTCAGTATGTTGGACCACTTTGCTTAAGGGGACACAAAAATAGAACGTATTAAGTACATAATAAGGAAGTAATGATTACTTATTGGTATTGTGCAATTTAGCAGCTGATTAAGAGTTAATGTTTAACTGAGAAAATATTCAGCATGTAGATTCACTGAAACTAATCATTATACTGGTTCATTATCATAGTATGAGCTTGACATTTCATTCCTGACCTTGGAAACAGTTCTCACCCCAAAGTCCACTCGTTACCGAGCTTTCGACCATACCACACGGTCTTCATCAGCAGATGACGCTCAACGTTTACGACAGCATTCACGAGAAGGCGTAAAAGTGCTCCGATTAATGGAAAGTTTGAACGTCTGCAGTTGGATAACAACTGAGCAAAATCCACCTACTGATGAAGACCTCATGACACAACCGAAAGCTCCAGAACAAGCAAGTTATTGGACCTTGAGTTGAGATTGTTTTGACAGTTACAGTACCATAGTATTCTGCAGTCAGCCTTCAAGTCACATGTAATTATCAACCAGTCCTTTGAGAGTTATTCTCTACTTGTAAGTTATTCATTAATTAGCAGTTGTTCCTTACTCGTTCTGTGGTACTATTTGAAAGTCTTTCCAAACTAAACAACGTTCACCATGACATCACCTGCTGTCTTGTTTAGCTGGATTGAAAACCTCCAGGCTCTCGACCCTCCACAGCCCACGATTGGACAACATTTTTTGATAAAAGTGAACGTCTCTGACATGAAAAACTGACTGATCACAGTGTGAGCTGGTGTGTTTCTCATGGACAAACACATGGGTTTATTTTCTGTCTCTCTGACTCCAATTGACGAGTTGTTTGTCTGTGTCCATCTATAATGACAGCGACAGTCCCACAGTAAAGAACACACCGTGCCTGTAATAATGCTATGCTAATTAATGTGGCTGACTGAGAACAAACCATCTTTCCAAGGACACCCTCCCTCTACCTCATGTTCTCCCACTTACAATTCCCAGCATGCTTTTCAGCTTTAAAGCACGCTTGCGGTATCAAGAGATTCCCCTCTCACCAGATGCTGGGTAAGGCACAGTGCAGGCGCTAGTGGGGAGAATTCTTTATTGTATTTGTGAATTTAAAAGGATATTTATGGGATGAGCAAGAGGAGGGGGTGGCAAGGTGGAGGAAGAAAAGAAAAATCTATTGAAGAGGGAGGGGATGTAAAAAAAAAAAAGACGGTCTGTGAAACAAAAGATGGGGGAATGAAAGGAAAACAGGCGAAATCGCTGACTTTAACTTTCTTCCCTTCTGAGGGGAAATAAACTGTGATTATCAAATCAGTTACAACCATTGTGTCATAAATCATCGCATATGAGAGGAACAATGACACATTCCTCATTGCGGTCCCTCAGCTTTCTGCATGCCTTTCTTTTCTGGGGAGCACTCATGAATGATTTAAAAAGTTATCTGTTTCTGAGCCTCGGCTGCCTCGGAGAGAGATAGCTCAGAGGGGAGGAGTCTGAATGGGATGGGAGGGGCCACGCACGAAGGTTTCTCGTCTTCGGTGAGAACACACAAGCCGCCGCTTCCATGTTCTCCTCATCACACATCAAACATGGATTATATATTTCATTCATGAATCATGAGAGAAAAGGTGGCAGTATTCAAGTGCAAAGCGGTTTTCTCATGAAACAGAATAGACGGGGGAAGTTTTCAACCGAGGGTGGAAGATATGGAGAATATGTGGGGAGACTATGTTACTCTGCTCTGTGGTGGCCTGTGTGAACTAGAGAATAATATTTACAGAGCATCATACCTCACATCATTCATCACAAAATCACACACCCCAGCTAGTCCCATGAAACTAGGAGTTAATCCATCATCTGCCTCCCTCTTTTCTTTCTCTCCTCTCCCCCTGAGCCAGGCTTATACCTCCCATCCTCTCACCTTCACTCTGCAAAGGACACGAAAGAAAACTTTGGTGTAATTCAAAAATAGTGGTGACAGTTTCCAACGTCAAAGTCACCCTCCCTACATGGATAATAAAAGACACAAAAAGACTGGAGGCTCCGAAAAGGGAGCAGAGGAGAAGCATCTGTTCTTCCTTGTTCGCCGGTGGAGAAGATGGACAAGCCTCGAGGCCACAGAGATTCCTCACTATCAGCCCTGTCATCCTCATTCATGCTTCCAGTACAACAAAAAACCTTTTTAACAGTCAGATTTAGCCACTGACTGCAAGCAACTCTAATTAGTCCATCCCTCTGGAGGCAATGTGACTGCAAAAGTACATATCAGGGTTACTGAAGGTTTGCAATGCTGAGTTTAAATAATTAGTACGTTGAAGTTAAAATTGAAATGATTTTTTTTTTTTTTTTGCATAAATGATCGGTAGAGTGTTTAGCTTTATATTTCAACCTGTCTGCTTTGTTTTTTCCTCTTCCCTGTTCTGTTCAAAGAGTACTCCACCAATTTAGCATTGCACTCCACTTCATTGTCAGACTCACAAAGGACAGGTTTTAAAAAAAAAAAAGGGTACAGCAGAACCAGACATATCGTGTTTTTTATTCCACACATTCTTCTTCCTTGTCAAAATCTGGCACCTACATTACCCACAATTCAACTCTAAGTTGGGATTCGGACTGGAAGCAGCCCGGCTGCATTAGTGGGGGTGTGCTGTTTAAGGTACCGGTGAGACAATGAAATAAGATCCAGGAGCTCCAGCTGGAGTAACAGATTAATGCGTTTAAAGGCTTATTAGAAACACTGCACAGTTTGTAGTACTCTCAAACAGGATTTTACAACTCTGGAGAAGTTATCACGACAGTGTGTAAATTCAGTGTTCCCCCTTTAATCATTTATTTTAGGATCCCTTGATAGGGTCCCGACCCCCAGGTTGGGAATCACTGTTTTAATTGATGTGGGTCGAGTCATAACAAGATGCAACTCAGATGCACCAAGTCTGCCAGCCCCACCTAAATACTTTGCATTTTGAGATCAGATCACAATATGCAAAAGATCAGATCAGATGTCATTAATGTTTCCAGATATGATTTTAATACCAGGTGTAAATGGGACCTAAAAATCTAACAGAACAATACCAGAGAAATCTTTCACAAATTACCTTTTGAACAGTTTTTGTTTTTTTTCGCTAAATGCAGAAATACACCTAATTTTAGATGATATTCATGACTACAGTTTCAAATTTGATAAAGCAGAAAAATTGCCATTTGATGGAGAATTACAAAGGACTTCTGCTGCTCCAGCTGTCATGATGTAACCACAAACAGATGAATAAGAACACCTACAGAAACATGAAAGAAGTCATAAAAACTGCTTTGAGTGTGCTTTCTCTGCTCTCTGCAACATATTAATAAACACCAGTAAAGTCTGCTCCAGTCTGTGAGGAGATGGAGAGCTTAAACCTCTCAGCACATTAGCTCTGTCAGCAGGGGGTCAGGATGGCACTGAGAGAAACACAGACACACGACGGATTAATAAGTCAAGCAGACATGAAACAACACGACCATGTAAAACCACTCTGAATATCATTAGCATTCATATGGCTTGTTTTTTTTTTTTTGGTAGTTCTGCTCTAATTTTCACTACTGGAAAATAATTAGTTGTTGGAAAGAGATAGGGTCTTTAGACAAGACTGGGCCTATCAAATGTAATCAGGGGTTAAAGTCAACAGAACTAAATCACTACACTGTTTTGTGCTGCTAGTAGCAGTTGTAGTAGTGGTATTAATATTTTAGCCAGGCTAGTGGCTGTAGGCGTGGCAATGTCGGTCTGTCAGTCGGTCGGTCCAATATGAAATATCTCAGCATCTACTTGCTGGATTGGCACAAAATGTGGTACGGACATCCATGCTTCGCAGATGATGAATCCAAATTACTTTGTTGATCCCCTGATTGTACCGCTAGCCCCACCATGAGGTTGACATTTGTGGTGTGTGTGAAATGTCTCAGGATGCTATTCCAATTTCAGGATGAATTGTAATAGCTTTGGTGAGCGCTTAACGTTTCCTCTAGCTGTGTCATCAGGTCAACATTTTAATTTGTGCATTACTTTGCTTTATGACCAAATATCTGCAGAACTAATGGCATTCCCGTCAGCCTCAGCTGTACTTAGTGTTTAGTGCTAATTAGTGAATCTCAGCTTGCTAACGCATTAAACTAAGATGGTGAACATGGTAAACATCAGCATGTTAGCATTTAGCTCAAAGCACCACTGTACATACAGTATACAGCCTATACAGAGCCTCTAGCATGACTGTGGACTCTCCTTTTTACAATAGAGATTTTATATGATAGAAATTCCATTCATTGGTTCCTTATTCCTCAGGAAATATGACCATAATCAGCAAAATAGGGGCAATATGATCAAATAAATTCCCTCCAGTTTGCTTGGAAATGAATCCATACTGGCCCTAAAACTTTGCTGCTACCCTGGTTCACTATATAGAATTTATTTTCAAATTCTTGCTTGGCTGGAAACAAACAATTCTTTCTTCATTGTTTATTCAGTAGTTTACAGAGGCCAATTAGGAAAAACTGATTTTCAAAAAATCAGTACTTACAATGATATTTAAAAAAATATTGATTGCCTCAAAATGGCAATAATGGGTTCATTTTGGATCAAATTTGATAAGATTTAACATACTATTATAGTTAAAATGTGTTTCACTAGGTGCATATTGGCATGGTTAACTTACTTTCCCCGATGGAAAAATGATCAGTAGTAGTGACATCAACCACAGCAGTGCTGTAATGTTGTACACCTGCTGAACTTTTTCTGCTCAGCTGACTGACGTAGGGGAGTAAGAGACACTCAGAGTGCATACTTGGCTTCTCTTAAATGTCGTTCTTCCCCCATCAGCCAATCAAATCAAATTGAGAGGTCGGGGAGAAGAAGACCTGATGCTGCAGCGATTACCAGCGAGGAGAGAAAAACGATGCAGACTTCGTCTTCCTCCATCTCCTTCTCTCCCTCTTGGCCCTAATCCACTTAGTTGGCTCTTCCTGAGCTTACAGCCTTTCCTTTATTCCATTATAAAGACCCACCGTACGACCTGCTGCTTATTTCATTAAAAAGGCCCAATCCATGACCCCACGTCTAATCCATAATGCAGACTACAGGCTAGCCACGGCCTGCTCTAGTCCACAGCACAGTCCAGCAGGGCGGCTGACAGATGGGACAGAGGGAACAGGGATGGAGAGACGGAGGTCCAATGAATGAGGGGGAATTTGAGAGCTCCGCTTATGAGTAAAGCTTCCCAGTGAATATGATTTCACTGATGTAAATGATGATAGAGTTGAGGCTTTGCTACTCTATCTTTGATGGTTGGAGATGGCTTTCACATGGCCCATCAGTGATATGGAAATGGCCACATCTAAGGGTTGAATATAGCCTGTAAAATGAGCATAAAGCCCGAGGCTTTCAAAAGCCAAAATACCTTGGCTTAGAGTTTATGTATTGTAGTCAGTACTGTAGCTCATTACAGTTAACCTTGGGAGAACTTTGCAACATAAAGTGAGTGATGCTGAATCATATAATAATATTCTATTGACTCTATCCAATTTGACTTTGCCTCCACTCCCTCTGTTTGACCTTTTCCCCTCTTGGCCTACTTCAAAATCCTTTACTCCACCTCTGGCTGCCCTCCATCCTAAATGCCCTCTCACAACTTGCTCAAGATCCAGTTTGCTGAGTGTTTTCATCGTGTCCACAAATCTAAATTTACAACCTCCCATCAAACCTAGCTTCCCTGCGTTGGCACTTAATGGCCTATCTGGTTACGTTTTTATTGATAAGGCAGCACTATTTAGCCCTGAGTACCTGTTTCCCGCATACCTGCGCCAGCTCTTTAGAGCCTGGCCAGTCACTCTGACAATGCAGCGTCAGATAAAGGAGACACGCCCCACCACAGAGGTAACATCTTACACTGGTTGATGGGGAAAAGGCTTGTTTTGAAGTCTCTGTACAGTACTCTGCTCAACTCAGGTCATTAAGAACAGTTAACTAATAATAATTACTTTTAACTGGGTTCAGCCAGAGAGCCACAGATAGAGGCCTGGGGACATACAATACGGCCAGGAAGTGACTACAACCCTCTCTCCATCGATAACACCAGCATATCTCATTACCGTGGCGACCTGCGGTACACTGCCACTCGGTCTTGATCATATAAAACCCATTTCAGTGCGTCCTCCCTGCCGGAGCACCAGCCGAGTGGAATATTCATTATTCAAATTTTAAGCATTGGAAATCCCAATATGTTACTAAGGCCAGATGAGATGAGATGAAATAGCTTAGCCTTTTGTCCAGGGAACATTGACTAATCGTCTCGCTCCCCAAAATCAATTTCCCAGCCGTAAGCATCAGACACTCCTGATTGTACTGTACTGTTGAAGACCCCCCACCACTTTCACCTAATACTCCTGCTGGCTGCCCAGAATAACTTATTGATTAGTGATTATGTTACGGGAGGTGTGGGTGGCCAGGGCGGAAGACGGACTGGCCTCAGTCATCTCCACAGGGCTAAATTTGGGTCCTCTGTTACCAGATCCAGCACATACTGACACTATCGCCAGCTGTCACCAGCCACAAGCCCTGCTCTCTGGATGAGGAGGGAAATTAACAAGAGTGTTCTAGAAGTATAAATATGAAGAGGAATTTTTTGAGAGCTTACTGTGTAGGGGCTGTTTCAAGCAAAGCGGCACAGCAGGGATTTTGGAGGACGGATGATAAATTCTTAGATGTGGTGCACTTGTGGACTACTAAATAAAGAAATAAGCAGAAATATGGATGGCTGATTAATAAATTTGCTGGTTGTGGTGGAGGTTCTGGCATGGTGATGGACTGTTTCACCCCCAGGGTATTGGGCTGATCTCTCCCTCTCTCTCTGATTCTGTGCTGAGCCTGAAAAGTGGCTGTGATCAATACCTGCAGGCCCTTTCCACAGTGCCAGAGGGCTGTTTATGTGTGTTTGTGTGTGCATGTGTGTGTGTGCTGTGTCAGCATCCACTCAGGACTTCATCAAACAACCCCCATACCTCAACTTCACACACACACACACACATACACATAAGACGCCCACATCAGCCAATGCCCCTCTCAAACAGTCGCTAATTTATACTTTCCCCTTCTCACCCACCACCCCTATCTCACACACACACACACACACACACACACACGCACACACCACGCACACAAATTCCCGCCTCCTTCCTCCCATTCCACGCCATCCCAACAAGGATGTTAAATACCATTCAAATGTCAGCCTGCCGTATTGATTGGAATGATAATTCTGAAAGGAAGGAGAGATGGCTTGTTGATGCTAAGCAGGAGTGTGACGGCCCGAGCATCCTTCACTGTCACAAAGTTGCCATGTAAGGGTTCCCGGCTCCCCTGGCAGAATGCGGATGGCGGTTTACGTTAGACCACCGAGGCCGTATGTTTCTGTCATTAATCATTGTCCTCACAGGCCAGTGACAGGCAGACCAGGATTCATGTTGAGAGAGAGAGGGTCATTTTGAACGCTCTCGGTCAGATCTGCTATGTTTGTGTGAGTGTGTGTGTGTGTGTGTGTGTGTGTATGAATGTCAGACCAGAGGGTTTGTTCATCACCAGGTGGTTTTCCTTTATATGTCATGTTTGAGTGTAAGAAAAGACATTCAACATTACGCATATTTTGTTATTGATTTGCACAAACTGGTAGTATTTTGTCTTTTATGTCTTTTAAGGGAGATGTTTAAAGAGTCAGTTCACCCAAGCTATAAAAAGACATGTTTTCCACTTACACCTAGTGGTACCTACTGTAGCCATGCAAATAGTTTATCTGCTGATGTTTTCAGATATTCCTCAGTGACATTTCTGCTGCTACCCCAATACAATGGAGGTGAATGGAATTTTGTTTGTGGCTCTCAAATCTCTGAAAAATGACACTTGGAAACTGTAAATAGTTTTCACTAAATCTACTTCCTGCTGAGGAAATAGTCCCTGGGAAAACCCTTTAACTTCTACACCAGAGTAAGCTTTAAAGTGGGGAACATTTTACTTTGTTGACACTTAAGAGTTTTGTTGGGTTTTAAGGGGCTTTTAGACTGTGCAACAACAAGAATGTGTCGGTTTAATGCATGTCACACTGTGCGAGATGGGTCTACTAAAGTCTGTGTCATACTGTATTATATCAATTTCAGGCATGTCAGATTGTGCGATGAATGCATGGTGAATCATAGCGCTACGATTTAAATATAAAAAAGTATAAACAGGCGAGGCACGTCATCAGCTCGCATCATCATCCTCATCATCTGCGCCGCTCTTATGTTTTGAAAATGCACCACAAGAGTAAACAAGATTTTCTTCTTTGCCAGAGTCCCACAGACTTCTTTTTTGTTTGTCCTTCATCGTTTTTGTGTTTTGTGTGTTTTTGTTTTGTTTTTTGCTTACAAAATGTCTTGCCAGCCAGTGTACTGTGTGTCATTTCATCTCATATTCTGATTTCTTGGTTTGTAGATGTGGGTCGTAGCAGCAGTAACATTGTGAGAATTTGGTCCTAAATTTCTGAAACTGTCAGAATTTTGCAGCTTCTTTGGTAGCCAAAACACAAAATCTGCCATCGGTGGACTCGTCTCATACCAAGTGAATTCTGTTTTTATGTTAAAAGGAGTGAACATGTCTCAAGGCATTTGCTTAAAAATATGCATCCCTATTCAAGTCAGTATTGACTCTCACCTGGCAGGTACCTCGATGTTGGAGATGGCATAGAAGTACTTGAGCAGGTTGTCTCTCTGGACATAGGTGCCTCCGAGAGCGGGCCTGAGAAGCCTCATCCTAAGGTTGGTGAAGGTGAAGAAGTCCCTCAATCCCTTCATACTTTCCATGCGAGTGTATAGGCTGTCCATGTTCAGTAGCCGTGGTCCTGCAAACACAGCAAAGCGCGCCCGCACCTCGAACTTCACGTTCTTGTCGTTCTTGGAGCCGACCCAGCGCGAGTACTGCTCGGTGCATATGACCCGCGTGATGTTGGCAGGCGAAAGGTCACTCACACGTTTGGGTTGCATGTTGAAGGCGTCCATGCAGTCGTCAGCATAGAACTGGTAGGGCGTCCAGGAGCGTCCGTGGTCCGTGGACTTATCCAGTACCATGATTGTAGGACGGCCGTACTCAAAGGTGATCTGGATATCGTCTGTGAGCTCCAGACTCTTGTTCCAGGACATGGTGATGTTGGCCAGCAGGGGCTCTGGGTGGCGTCGCCATGTGACTGTCTGCCAGTAGGTGAGTAGGCCGTTACGTTCACGGTCCTGCATCAGCTGAGGCGGGTGGGCCAAGTCTGGATTAGAAGCATCACACTCGTCACTGCACAGGTATGGGTTCTCCTAAAAGAGAGATGAGTACAGAGCAGTATAACATCAGTCAGGGTTTGAGAATGAACATAATCATAGTAGCCTTTAGATCATAATAATACTATGTTAACAGGTATATCTAAACAAGTCGCAGACTCAGAGACAGATTAACCTACTAAAGGGCCCTTGGGCAAAGTTAAGCTTTGGGCTTCCAGGTTCCCCCCCACTCTTTTTGTGTCCTTAAGTACATATCACACAGCAGACTGCAGCGGACACTTTCATTATAGTTTGCCCAGAACCCCAGAAACCAACAAGTACTTCAATGCCGGAATATTAGTTGGCTTAACTTAGTTTGTTAGTTGTAATTTTAGTAAACACAATATTATATAAACATAATATGAACTGATATAATAAAGGTGTTGAAGCTACATTTTGATAAAGAGGCTCAAGATTGGTTAAAAAAGCAGGAGCCACCTTAATGTCCTTGTTATTTCAGTTTATAATATGCTTTGATTGTGCATATTCCCCCCGAAAAAAATTGCAACTAATCAAATTACTACAAAGTAATTGCCACACAGTGAACATGGGGCGTTTGGGGTCCCTGGGGCAGTTTTGCCCATCTGGTAATCCAGCCTCACACAGACTTTGTCAAAATGTATTTCAGCTAAAATGTCTCAATTGATGAGAAAACCATGTCTGGCAGTAAAATGTTTAGCTCAATGATTTGATGAAAAGTACTCTCCCTCCCAATCTACTTCCATGTAAAGTATGGATGTTCCCCTTTATGTGATCATATATCAGTACTGGTTCAAAAGATGTGCACTTTTTCTGCTGTGTCTACGACTCTCCACAAAAACATCCATATTGTTCCCACAAAGGATGGTGTGTATCTAAACGAGTGCCTTCAATTCCTCGCCAAGGCACTGAGGGACAGAGAGCTTAAAAGTAAACTTGCCAAACAACACAACAGGAAGTGTGAAGGTCAAGAGGATCGTGCATCATCACTGTCTTTGCATAGACAGCAGAGTGCTGCTGCACTTTTAACTCCAGAGAATTGATCCTCCTCTTCTAGTGATGCCAAGACTTTCAAGTCGTGGCCCCTCTACAGAGTCAACGGGATTATTCACACTCCTCACAGAGAGTTAGGGGTCTCTTTCTACCTGCTCTAACAAATGCCTTTCACTCCTTTTCTACTGAGAAGACAAATTCATTCTCTGCTCTTTCAGATTCCTTCATTTCCATGTTGCAATAAATGTCAGGTCCCGTACCTCCCGTGACCTGTATTGAGAATTTTCATAGGCCACCAACAAACTTTGAGGAATTTAAAATCCCTCTCTTCATATAACTTTCTAAATTTCCAATTCCCAGAATCCCAGATTCCACAGCTGGCTCGTCATATTGAGACATTTGCAGACATTTCAGTAAAATTGATGTAGCTTACTGTTGTAAGCCAGTTGTCTGACATCCACCATCACCACAGAAGTTAAATATTTACACAAGAAATCCCAGAGATCCTCACAGTCGTCTCTCCTGGTGCTTAATTTGAAAAATGCAGCTGTAACGCTGTTTAGATTGTATCACGTTCAGACGGCTCGTTGTGCCCCCAGGTTGTACTAATTAGACTGATAAGGGGTTATAATTTTCTCCCATATTTAGTCACAGTCATTCATTGTATCAAAGGGGTCATTATTTGTATTAGTTGTCCCAAGTATTATCGTACACAGTCACTGGCTCATTTCATTATACTTTACTGTACACATTTGTAGCATTTCTCAAAAATCCAAGCCCAAAAATGGTCATTTCCATCTTTGCCATTACACCGTTGTGTTATTAACTGATTAATTAAATTTTCATAATCAAATTCTGAACAGTTGTCTGATTTAAATGAAATACATACAATTTATTTAGGTTAAGAATTAGCTGCTGGTGCCACTCGACTATGTTTCCAACTTCCTCTCCTTTTGTAGTAACTGATTAAATTTTATAGCCAATGTTATCCTTTTATTTACTGGGAATCCAATAGTCTTTCTGAATTTTACTGCATTCTGCTTCACAAACTCTTGATGGAGTGCAGAGTATGTGTTAAAATATCCTTCTTTTTTTTCTTTCTTTTTCTTCCACCTCCTCGTCCTCTCACTCTTCCTCCCCTTTCTTCTTTGTTTTCTTCCTGTTATTGTGTCTGCTTTTAGTGTTATTACTACTTCTAATTGGAGTGTTTAAGAATGTGACCAGCTCATCTTGAAATGCTGTTTGGTAAGGTAATGGAAATTATGTCGACAACAACAAATACAGAAAAAAAGCAGATTTACTTCAATGATTATTTTTGGGATATTTTTAGATACATGAATAATATATGACAAAGAACAAATGACAAGCAGTAGTGAGAGGCGAAGTAAAGACTCAAATTTAAGCCCCAGTGACATCAAATATTTCCTTGAGCAAGGCACTAAAACTTTAACATTTGACCTGCATGTGACAAACAAATGAATAGGCTAACATTAGCTTGTTTACAATTCATACTGATTTCTTACCAGTTTCATCTTTTTCTCTATTAGTCAAATAAAAAATGTTCTACTGTATGTTTCTACATAAAGTAAATCCTGTTTAGCCTTGCAGTCAGTTTGGTGTGTCGCTGACTTTGTGGAGCATTGGGCCCTTATTTATCAGACTTTTGAGAATTACACTCAAGAACAGAATAACAGAATAAACAGAATAAATAGCTTTTATTCCAAAAGTTCATAAAGTCACTTTTATCTTTCATCCAAATTTCATATCTAGAAGTTTGACGAATATAGGCCCTGATGGTCATACATTTGATTAATGTGCCTTTTCCTTTTCTAAACCATATCTAACATCAAACTCAAGGAAGATTTACAAAAAGACACATCTTGATGGGTGTTAATGTGGCAATATAGAGTGAAATGTTTTATGCAGGTTCATGCTTACTCTGATTAGAGTGATGTATAGAATTAACGCGCCAAAATTACCGCCTACTTAGCCATTTATCAAATTATAGGATATAATTATAAGATAAGTTATTGAATTACACAAATTGATGGAACACCAATATAATGTATTGTATTATCTTTAAGTTCAGCACAGCACAATTAGATTGCATTATGACTTTTAAGAGATATTTCCCCCAAAATCTCTCAACTATCAAACACTGACCCCCAGTAGACTTTAAAGGTGGCTGTAAATAGTTTGTAGTTTCATAATTGATGGAAAATATCAGCTGTAGTCAGCAGGAGGCGAGCTGCTAATGAGTTTGACAGAGTCATGCGTGAGGATTGAGATGTATCTTGTGTATTTAGCCATATTTTGCATGGAAATATGAGTGTTTGTAACAGAGATTACAGATGGAGAGTGGAGAAGTAGATTATGAAGTGGTTTGAGAAGTTTCTAAGGATGTTTCAATACTTTTTCTTTGGAGTATATTGTAAATAACATTGCATTCAGGCTGATCAAACTTTTTACAGCCGCCTTTCAAGCCTACAAAGGCTGATAGTTCGATACTCAAAAGATTTTGGGTGAAGTATCACTTTAAACAGCAGTTTCTTCTTCATGATGTAAGCTCTAAGGTGAAAGTAATACTGCATAATATCGATGTACTGTGCAAGCGCAGATCATGTGTCACCGCTTCTTTTCAGACGTTCACTTTTTCACATCTATTGCCAAGAAGCAGCATCCTTTAGAATAAAGTCATTGGACTGTACCAAAGGAAAGTGAGCAGTCAGTCAAATCCACTCTAGTGGTGTAATAACAAAAGCAAAAGATACAATCCTGCGAGGCTGAGATTATAAATCATCTGATTTATGGTGACAATGCAGAGTTGGGAAAACTCCAAACATAAGCAAACGCTGAGCCGGTGCTGAGGGAAGCTGTATGGCACAGAAGACACTATACAGGATCATAATGCATGTGAAGGCACAGCAGTGAAACTACAGTATCTGTGTACCAAAACAACTGCAGATAATCTATCTCTCTCCTCACTGGAACGACATAGTAGCATTGTTCTCTATCTGATAACCCAATTATCTCCCTTGCACTGACTCAGATAGAGATCACTGTCATCGCAAACACACTTAGGATGATAATCTACATTGCTCATAAACAACCGCAACCAGAAAAAGGTAATTGGAATTAGATGAAGGAGGTTATAGTGAAAGTCAGTAGCTACTTTTAGTCGAAAGCTGTACTGTAGTGGCCCTGCTGCTTTTGTGCCCTCCATTAGTGCGTCCCCTGACCTTAGTCCAGATACACGTTTACACACACGGGACTGGATTAGTAGGCTGTTGTTCTGGGGATGACCCTCGACCTACAGTACAAATCCTATTGAAAATGATTGCACTGTCACACTGTCCCGGATACAACGCCAGCTCCATATAGGTTAGCTCCTGAAGTGTGTTTGTGACAGCGTTTATGTGTCTGAGAGAAAGCATGTGCGTGTTGGTGTGCAGTTGAATCCACAAACTAGACGAGAAGCGAGGATAGGTGCAATTTTTTTTTTTTACGCCTTGTCGTCTCTTTGTTGGATTTGAGTGTCAGGTCAAAAAGCTGCACATTGCTGTTCACCAGTCTGCTCCGGCCTCTCCGAGCCCATTAGGATTAGCTACAGTAGAGGTGATATGTACTGTAATATAGGTTAGAAGAGTTTTTATCCCCCATGGGAGACTTACACGCGAGGTTGTGTTTAAGCTTTTTGTGTGCCCTGTCCTCCTTATCCCACTCTGCCTCCTGCCACTACACTGCCCGGGCCCAGTACATCTATGCCAGGATACACACAGCCACAAACACCCGCAAACACACAAACACACACATACATACACACACAGATCCCGGCCAACTGCTGCGGCAGGTGGCCCGCGCTGCTAAGCCCCTCCAGCAATTATCCTCGCTGGGATCCTGTCTCCACGACAACAGCCGCCATGATGCCCCTGTGATGACTGACTTCCTTGTTTTCACTAGCGGGATAACAATGTGATTCCAAACACTCATTAATAGCTCCTCAAATGCTAAAGTTTGCTTAATCTAAGCTACAGCTACAAGGACTGATAGAGAAACTATAACATGAGTGAGCTCTCTGACCTCCTAAAAAATCATCAGTCATCATCATCAGTTTAGAAGTGAGTTATTTCAGTGTTTGAACACAACGGCAGTAACAAAACATTACTGGTTGCCTACAGAAATAGTAAGCTGCCGTTATGCATTTACACAGAAATAAAGCGTGAAGAAAATAACGCTATGCATGTCCTTCCCCCTGTCTTCCATTGCTTTTATGACCATTTCTGTACCCCTCAAAAATGTTTCCATCACCGCCTTGCCCGCTCTCTCCTCTTTATTTCTTCCTCCACTTATAGAAGTTTCTAAGTTATATTGCTAGCGAGGGGAATAAAGGTAGGGACACACACTCAGAGAACACAATTTATTTTGTTTTGGAGAAACATCAAATGAAATGACCCTCCCATTAAAAAGGCCACAGAGGGGAAGAGAAAGGGATATTGCTTTTTCACTTATAATGTTAATCTTTTATTTCGTTGGAGGTTTTTCCATCATACTGGAGATCTCTGAGTGAAGATGGTGTGTCTATGTGTGTGTGTTGCATGAAAAATGTGTACCGCTACAGTACATACATGAGTGTGTATAACTGAAGTACATGTATAGAATTACAAATCATATACTTGCCTTTTATTTTAATTACCTGAAACAGTGATTATTCGCTGGCTGTAAAATGTCTCGCCAAGTACAAAACAGCACTCGGCAAGTGTAAATGTGTCTTAGGTGTGTGTTTGCGTGGGTGGGTGTTGTTTATGTCTGTATGTGTGTGCGTGCAAGCAAAAGTAAATGTT
Source organism: Maccullochella peelii (assembly GCA_002120245.1). Taxonomy (NCBI): domain Eukaryota; kingdom Metazoa; phylum Chordata; class Actinopteri; order Centrarchiformes; family Percichthyidae; genus Maccullochella; species Maccullochella peelii. The sequence goes on along the minus strand of LKNJ01000061.1, from coordinate 193,925 downwards.
TACTGAAGGCATGTGTGATTAGGCTGGAGGAGGAGAGAAGAAGGACAGAGCAGGGACACCATGCTGCTCCAAAGGAGCAGCAGAGTTTGTCCTGCTCAGATCACCACAGTTGGACCAGGACGAGTTATATTAGGAACTTTTCTTGGAATTCAGGTAATACAGCATACAGTGCACTGAAAAAACAAAATATCAGGGCGAGTTGCTGTTTTCTTGAAGTGCGCTGGTGAATTCAGGTTAAAGCTATTATCCTTTATTGATGTCTGTTATTAAATCTAAACCAATCACAAAGGAGGAGATATAGATAAAGAGAGGCAGAGGAGCTGGAAAAGGATTTTAAGCTTTGAGATAACTGAGATGTGGATTCTGCAACAGAGATCTTTATATTATTTTGTACTTTCTGTGTTTCTTATAAAGTATTCCACTGATGTAGCTTTGCACTCCTATAACATTGTCGGACTCATGATGAACAGTTTAGTAAAAAGACCAGAGATTTTGTCTTTTTTATTCCATGCATTCGTCTTCCTTTTCAAAACCTGGTGCCTATATTACCGACAATGCAACACGACCGCAGACAGGTCAATCGGAGATTCGGGTGTGCTATGCTAGCAGCGGCTAATGTAGCCTCGAGCCGCTAGCCTCAAGCAGAGATGAGGAGCGGAGGAGAGGTCTGCTAACCTCACTTCTTTCTATCTCCACACCCCCAGATTTTATGCATTTTCGAACATGTAGTCTTTATCCCCTTAACTTCACGCAGCTCCCTCTGGAGCCACAAAAGATTTTATACAACTTTTTTTTACATATGCAGTAGTATTCTCCAAGACCTGTAAATAGACTGTGATGTGTAAAATCAGCGTACATCCCTTTTAATTGAGGAGCTGTGTTAGAGAGGTTTTTTCAGGTTTTGTCAGCCTGGGTGTTTAACATATTTCTGTCCCTTGGATATAACATTTTACTCACCGCTTCTATTGTACAGATTTTGGGGAAAAGTGGACTCAAGGAAAACAATTGGTTGTCTCTAGTTGTCTCCTGCAGATTTCCAGAAAGTTTTAAATCAACAGAAACACTTGTCTTTGAGTCTGACTGAAAGTAAACACAGACGGTATCCCCTTAGAAATCCTTTTTCCTAGATTTCTGTTGATTTCAAGTTTTTTCAAAAGCTGTAGGAGACTCATGATCCTTGCCCTGATTAAGATTGTTCTTGTTATAGTCCATATGTTTACTCACCACCTCTGTTGTAGAAATTGGGGGAATGTGGCAAAGAGTGTGAGTCTCTTATAGCTTTCCAAATATTTCAAACCAAAGGAAATAATCTGAAATAGAAATACTTGTCTACAGGCATTTCCAGGGGACTTCTTTCTGTCTGTATTTTTGAGATGTATTCTGTTGCATTGAAGTTTTGTTGGAAAGCTAAGAGGCTCCTCATCCTTCTCTGTATTTCCCAAATCTCTACAACGGGAGGCAGTAAGTAAAATGTTATCATGAACAATAGTCATGAGGGACACAAACATCATAATAACAAAGAGATTGAAAAATCTCCCTTTAAATTATCACTCAAATGTTGTATCCAGTCTATCTGTCACACATGTACAGACAAGGCAGTTTGCTAAGTTCACCTCAGGCTGTCTAAGCCTCTGCGGCCAATCCCTCTTAGTATCACCTCAGTCAGGGATAAATCTCACTTATAACTATCCTCCCGTTCTGCCAACACTTCTAAACACACTCTGATCACTTTCAACTGTGTCCTAATGGGGAAGCAAGCAATGCCATTACATCACTACAACCTCCCCCACCTCCCTTGTTCATACAGTCACTCTTTCTGTCGCTCTCCTTAGCTGTCTGTTTCTTTCTCTCTGTTCCCTTCGTTAATTATGCCCTGCGCTGTCAAACCTGCTCATGCTGTGCCCAAATTCACCTCCAAGGGTGTATTATTAGGACACTGGCCACCTGGGCTAGCTTTTACCCCAGGGAGGTGCATCAGGGATGGCCCACTGCTGGATGTGGGTGGCCCTTTTGCATGGCCTTGATGGCCCACTGCTGGGCAGGGCAGGCCAGCCGGGCCTGGCAGGGCTACACTAGACAGGGAGTATGAAATATGGCCATAGGCCCAGTCTGGGAAGCACTGATCCACGCTACCAGCTGCCATCTTCCTCCCCTTCCTGCATGCTCCCCTTCCGCTGCTGTGCGGCTTCTCTCTCTTCTCATGTCTATTTTTAGAGCTGGCTGATTTCTACCTTCTAAAACGGGCAAATGTGTTGTGGAACAGGAAGGTGTGTTTTTTATGTGTGTGTGTCTTTCTTAGACATACTACCGTGCGCTGTTGGCCTACTCGTGCACATGTTTCACACACCCCTGCTGGTCCCCGTTAACGTCACAGCACACTGTACATTCCTGTACACATGCATGCATCCCATTTGCATTCGGCTGCTCTCTGTTCTCGGCCCCAAGAGAGATGGCTGATTGAAGGTTTCGGTTCAAAACCAAAAAACGAAATAACAAACAACAGCACGGCAAGGCTTTTTTGAATGCAGCATTTTTATATCGACATTGTGTGTACTACTGTGGAACTGTGGTCTGATTTCATCTTTCTGCTTAGCTAAGCTTGGATCTTCCTCACCTCTCCCTCATCATTAGCTTCCCCCCTCTGCAACCCACTGCCTCACCCCCTTCAAACCTCCTTACTCCATCATCCTCAACTGCAAGCTAAGACTCTATAGTAGCTATCATACAGAGAAACTACAAAGAAACTACTGAAGCTCCTAACACAGCACTAGTGACAGTAGCATATTTGTCAAAGTGCTGGAAGCCCGTCATGTTGAAAGAAGCCAACATGCTGGCCTGTTTGGCTGAGCAGAAAGAATGCTGCATTCCCAGAAAACAAGACAGATAAATAGAGTGGAAAAAATGCATCCCTGTGGAGATGGAGGGACCAAAAACTACTGTAAACCAATGCAAGCAGGGAAAGCTACAGTATGCCTCAACATCAAAACCCCCAAAAAGTGAATTCTCCCATAGTTTTGAGGAACACACTGGAGCACTCGTAGGGTGAGAGAAGGGGGAAAAATTATTTTGCATCTTCCGCAGTATGTCTCAAGTCTTATTAAGGATGAGCAGCTCTGCGCATTGGGTGATGCAGTCTTTTTTTTCCCAGTGCCCTGACTTTCCCTTGACTTGTGGGATTGCTGAATGAGTGAATGTAAATGTACACCAATTAGATAAGAAACTGGCTTTTCTGTAAAGCTGCCAAATCCGGGGGCAAGAGGAAGAGGGAAAAAATGCTGCTTGCCTGAAAATAAATGATCTGTATACCAATAACCCTCAACTAATATTCAGTTGGTGGGTCCAAAAGAAAGATACAAGAGATGTAATGGCCTTGATTCCCTGCTGAAGTGTGTATAGATGAATTAAACCTCTGTTAGTAGATCATATGTAGATGCTTGGTGATTCTTAATCCAAAATGCATTGATTTTATGTAAGATAAATGCAAAAATATGGATTATTACATGCCAGAAAAGCTAATTTTCTGCTCAAAAGGACCCTAAATAGCCCAAAATTAGTCAAATAATTATTCTGTTACAGTATTAAACCTCCTCTGCTCTCTCATTATGTAGGAATTTGAGTCTGACATTCCTTGCTTCTTCTCTCAGCTTCTTCACTCTCTAAATCCCCAGCTAGTGCACTAGGGGGCCTGGTTCAATCCCCAAAGCCACAGATGACCTGAGAAGAACCAGAACTTTCCACTATACAGACCCCATCCGATGCAAAAGTGCTGACTAAGACCAGACTCCTTCCTGTCCCACCCTCTAACCCTCTCTTTCTTTCACTCTCATCAGTCTAGCAGCGCACTCTGGATCCTTGGGATGGAGTGACGCTGGCCAAACCCTTGTAAGGAAGCCCATTAAGGAGCCCATCAATATTTCATCATTGCTCACTCAGAAACATAGTTATAGAAGTTTCCAGGCCAGGGCCATTAGGGGGCAGATGTCAATACGTTATTGCAGCAGGCATCTCTCTTCACTTCTCCCCCCTCTTTCCCTTTGCCTCTGTCCGTCTCTCGTCTCAAGAGAAGTCATCGGAGAGGCTTTCTCAAGACGACAGCGTGATTTCCGCTACTTCTACATTAAACAAATCATTAACCATTAGGTATCCAATGAGCGCAATATCCTTTCCTGCTCCTGTCAAATGACCCCAAGTACTGTTATTAGTCTCAGTGAGAGGAAGGGAAGGAGACTGGGATGGAGGGTTGTTTGTAAAATCTGTCTTAAGGTAGCAGATCTCCAGTCGCACACAACACAAACACATAATTAAAAGCATGACATGATTGTATAATGTGATGTAGACAGGCCTAAACACTCTGAGTAGAAACACTTGAGATTTGATTTGAGATTTTGACTCATTGTTGAGACAGGTCTGGCACCTTCAATACTGGCCAAATATGTGAGTGGACACTCAGTGGCAGGGGGGCGATCATCAAGAGGATGAACTTGCTGTCTCACACACACATAGTGAGACAAATCTTATGAGTCAAATCTCAAATATAAAACTTTGCACTGAAGAGGCGGGGGGGGAACTTAATTGCAGTCTTCTTAGGATTACAATGATTTTATAACCCTTATTTCAAATTATTACACTTACATTAGCCGGGATGGGAACTAGCCTGCAGGCTAAAGTGTGTTGAATGTTGCTGTAGCTGACATTTTAACGAGTTTTCCACCAGCTCACCCTTCAGTGTCCTTGAAACTAAAAAGCTCCCGCTATATGCATTTTACCAGAGGAAATGTGAGGTCCTCTAGAAGCCCAAATCAAACCGGATCCCAGGCTGCCAAGTCCATACTAATGTAAACAACACCTCCGGACCTCTCTGAGGGAGGTCGAGCCATGCCAAGTCATTGCACTTATGTCATCCCTTTTAGATCCCTATAGCTTTTATAGTGTGAATCCTGCTCAGACTTTAATTAGACCACTTTTTGTGTCCTTCCTGTTCACTATTCAGCTTGATTGTGTACCCCTGTGACCTTGTTGATTTCCAAAATAATAGTTTTCAGTTTTTTACACTTGTAACTGTATCTTAACTACATTTTAAAGAAGACCATCCAAGGTTTTCTGCAAGTGTGGAGCACATGTTTGCATTGTATATATTTCTATACATTTTAAAGTTAATAAAGGTATAAAAGATGCTGTCCAAGTCCGGACAATGAACTCACCAGAGTACAGAACCTCTCGGGTGGGTTTCCACACGTGATTCCGGGCGGATCCACCTTGATTCGCATGTGGTCTTTCATGGACGCGGGTTTCGGCTGGCACGCGTACTGCTCCCACACCGAGCCCTCATCCGTGCTCACCAGGGACTTGCACAGTTCGTACTGGCCCAGAGTGGAGGCCAAGCAGTGCAGCAGCAGCAGAAAGACGGCCTGGAGGAGCATGGCAGGCTGGGGGGGTGTTTGGAGCAGGGTCCGGCACAGGGTGAGGGGGCCACGGAGCTCAGAGGAGAGGTGAGGCGCATGGAGCGGTGATCATAAGGAAATAGTGGACATCCCTACCACCATACTGCTGTACTGTGAACGGAGAGGTGCAGGTAAATTGACACAACTCGCCTCCAGGCATATAAATTCCCTAAATGACAGGAGAACACTGTATCGGCAACTTTCGCTCAGCGTCTCTTCACAAATATTGACGGCCCCCAGAGAGCCGAGAGAGGGACGCTTTCTTGTTTTGACGTCTGACTTCCTGAGGAAGATGGGCGGTGGGTGGGAAGGCGGATGATGTTACAGAGATTAATCTCGGCATACACTTTAAACATAGTGTTGCAGGGAGTTGGGTGGGAGATGGAGTTAACGCGGGTCCATGTCTCAGAGAGCGGCGTCCTGCAGGGAAACGGTGGAGCTGGTCGGGGAGGACGAAGGAGAAGTTGCTGCGTCTTCAGGTATATCCATTGGACGTTTTGCACTGGCCGAGCTCCTCTGCTTGTCCTGGGCGAAATGAGGACAAATGCGAGAGAAGTAGTGAGTTAATGTGATGGGTAATGCATCTTCATCCATTAAGCACATTCTTAATCTTACTGTAAATACAAGGATATACTGGTGATATTTTTCAGAGCTCAACTTGAGATGAAATTTATCCTGCTTGGGATTTCTCTTTGCATGAATAAAAGTTTAATGACAGTCTTTGAAATATACATGTGGTGGGTGGGTTGCGTTTTTATTTTGTAGTATAATTAACTCCCTAATTATTCTGTAGCAATTGGCGGCAATTAAGATAAACATCTCATTCGTCTTCAGACTATGAGGAGAACTTTTAAGCGAATGTGTAGAACAGCAAGTTGGTTACAAGGAGGGCAAGTTTGGTTAATCTCACCTTTAACCCGCTGTGGATTCGGCGATATTTAATATGAAGAGTTGCACATTAAAAACGCGCCGTATTGTGTGGATGACCCTGTGCGTAAAAACACGTGCTGCTGCCGGGTGCAGCCTGTGAGTGCAAGAGCTGTAATTACTCCTATAGCTCTCCAATGCTGGAGATGGATAGCAGGCTACAGATGGTTTTTTTTTATAATGGCACTGCAAGAAATATAAATCCGAGAGAGAATGTAATAGCCTATAATGCCTAGCCTACTTTCTTAAAATATGCGTACATGTGCAAAAAGGAGAGAGAATTATACTCACAAATCAACTCGCTTCAAGATTTGTCTTGAATCAAGTGTCATTTTCTTGGGAGTTCATGAATTACAGGCCTTTTCATTATTCTGGCTTACTTCAGCATTCTGTCATTAATTTAATAATAAACTTTAAGCAAAACAAACTGCACTGGAAGTAGTTACTTAAACTTAATTTAACTATAATTCGATTTTAAACTGAATACATGAAAAAATGAATAAAGATGGTTGACATGTTTTTTCAGTGTGCCCCCATTGATTATACTCCGACTGTCATCCCACACAGACAGAAGCCAGGTCCCTGCACAACCTGTCCCACACGACCCTGTGGACTTTGACTTAGTTCAGTTGTCAAGTGAAGTCGCCAAAGCTATTTCCCGGCACTGACAGTCTTGTAGGGGTGTGTCAGTTTCTACAGTAGTGCATCCCACCGCGCAGCATCGCTCACACTATACAGTAGCCGTATATTGTATATTCACAAATTAATGCATTCATTCCGTTTGTCTAAAATGGTGTAAATTGAGGTGAAGTCCCCTCACCACTCTGGTTATCCTGGAGTGATCCGGATATTGAATAAGACTTCAAAGCGCTAAATAGCAAAATGCATCGTGTTGCGAGATTATATCAGATAAACCACTTACTTCTAACATGCATCCGGGAGACAGGTCAGCACTTTGTGCGGCGCTGGAGTAGGCTACGTGGACGTCCCCCCTCTTAGGGCAAAAAGATCCCCCCGATCATCCACTGCACTCGTTCCCCGCCGCGGTCCTCCCTGTACTCCCGGTATCTGCCTGCCCGGCTCGCTGTTTGTTTTTGCCTTCTGCCGGATACTTTTTTTTATCACACCGTGGATGGCTGCGCACGGTAGATCGGTGTCCTAGATGTAGAAACGGCTGGGGAAAGAGGACCGAAATCCAGCGTCAAGGAGTATCAAAAGTATAAAATATTGACTTTGAGGAAAGGCTTGTGTCCGCCCTTCTTCCCCCCTCTTCGCCTCCTCTTCCCACTTTACAAGCTCGGGTTTACCCGGGATGCTCAAGGGCAGAAAGAAAGAGAGAAAAAAAGGCTTTATGGAAAATATCACCCTCCCTCCTTCTCCTCCTCCCTCTCTCTCTCCCTCCCTCTCTCTCTGTCTCCCTCTCTCTCTCTCTCCCTCTCAGTTAATGCCCAGGCTAAATCCTTTTACCATCACTTTCAATCACTATCTGAGCTTTTATCTGCTCCAGCCCTGCTGCCTGAACCGGGGCGGTGCAACTTCCCCTCGCCGCTTCTGCTCCAAACTGTTCCCCACCGGGTCCGGTCTGCACCCTACTCGGCTTAAAGGACCAGCGGGAAAACGGGGGACCGGTGTTACTGTACTCTCGCCTTTAATCTGTCTAGAGAATATAAAAAGAATATAATGTAAAGTATACACTGTTTACTTGGAGGGTGAACTCACAGTTGTCCCTGCATCAAAAATGATATATCTCTAACACTCCTTATGGGACTTGTGTAGCTAGTGTCTGCAGCGCTAGTGAATGTAGCTATAGTGACCTTATCCTGCACTTTATTGCATTATTTATCTCCTATAATGCTGCCGTAAAATTCCCTATATGAGAACTTATAGATATTAACTTTTGCTGTGGTTTCTTCAGCATGCAGTATATATAATATTAATGATATATAGGATTATTATACAAAATTATCAGTGCATCTGACCTTATAGTTCAAATTCACACAGGGCAGGTGCAATGCTGTAATGGTTGCTTCCTGCGGCAGAGTGGTGCGCTGTCCCTGGTGTTGATGTGGAGCAGGGCCTTTTAACTTCTCATGCAGAGGACGCCAAATAACTCACATTAATCTACCCCACATTTTGTCAGTTTCAACTGATTTTTGTTGTTAGAATTTCCATGGTATAGTAGACCATGAAGTTGCAAAACTACATGCTATAGGGGGCAATTCAGTGGTTTACAAGACAAACAACAGGATAGGAAAGAAGAAAAAAACTTCTTCTGCTACACAATGTTTATGTTTGATGATATATGTTCCTTTAAAGGGACACGCCACTGATTTTGCACATAGAGTTCAGTTTACTCATCAGAGTTCAGTGTAATCAGTAGTACTCAGTCTGTAAAATTAGTTGCATAATATCTTCTGTAGCTCTGGAGGGAGTTTTCCAAAGTTTGAAAAAGTGACCCTTTTTAACAGAAACCCTTCTTTACAAACTGGAGGTGTGGGGTTTGAACAAAGTATGCATTTAGGAGGCAGAGGGGGTCCAATGAAAATCACAATTGAATTGCATTATAAGAAATGTAGGTTCCAGCTTTTTTGGAGTTTGACTACAGACTAAAAGTCAGAATATCATGGCCTCTGCTGCTTCAAAAGTAACTTAACACCCCGTGAACATCTTGTTTTTGCTGACCTCCGGTGGTTTAACTTCTCACCTTGCTGTGCACTCCAGGATGTGTCGGTACACGGTGACATCACTGCTGGGTGGGATCAGAGATAACCTGACGTACCAGATGGTTTGTTACACAGAACCATCTGAGAAGTCGTCCTTGGAAACTGTTTGGAAAAGGTTCCAGTACTTTCAAAAAATAATTGGCAGGTGATTGGATGAACCATCTGTCTATCACCGTCACGGGCTAACTTCAGCTAATCAGATCAATGAACCATATGACGTAGTAGGAGAGCACCAAAGAGGATAACAAGCAGCAATCTGAGGAACTTTGAAAGCTGGCAAGCAGTCAGGGTATCTATGTAGTTAGCATGTTGGTAAATCAAACACTTGCTGAAGCCAGTTGGGAGAAGAGCGAAAACAACTTTTCTATCGAGAAAAGCCTTTGGTGCTGTTCTTTGCTGTTTTCTCAATGACGAAATACTCTCCAGTTCTGATATAACTGATGTTATAACAGCAACTACGCTAACCTCTTTAGGAGCCGACATTGTTGCTGCCAGTAGTTTCTCATAGGACGCTGATTGGTCTGAACCACTGTGGTTCAGCCACAAGTGCATAACTTGAATCCTGGCAAGATGGATTATCTTGTGATCTCACAAATCCAGCTGCCTCACAAGGTAAGGTCAGAGGTCAAACAGGCTTGAAGCTTTCATCGACCATGGTGTTTAGTTACTCTTTAATCTGTCTCTTGTGAGTACCCCAACTTTATGGAAGTGCAATACTGAATCACTGAAATACCTCTTTTAATCTTGGGTTTTTACTTATGAATTACTGGATAATTTGACCTCTTCAAGCCTCTAAAAATTATTCAAATATAGCAAGGAAAAATAAATCACTTTCTGGTTGATGTGGTCACAATCCATAGACAACATGTGGCTGGCGACAAGGGGTCAAAAATAGACATTTCACCGTTTTAGGGGGTGACAAGGAAGTTATCAGAATCCTCTCTCTACAGCAGCTAATATGAAGTGAAATAAATATGAATTTAACAATCCCTCATTCTGCCGGGGACCTGCTGCAACATCCTCCTAATTTTGGAAACCACTGAAGTAACTAACACCATTGTACTACACAGGAACAGATGTGTGTAAACAGTTCATAGTGAGCCAGGACACTGTAATTCACACTTCAGTGGTGAATGACTTGCATTTCGTCTTACATAATTCACACCTCTGGCCACATTTTAGGGCAACAGAAGAAGAAAGAGGCCAAAAGACAAGGGGGGCAGAGGGAGAAAGAGATGTACGATTCAGAGGAAATTATGAACCTCTGTATGAAACACTGGCCCTACACCCAGGAGAAGATCAATAGTTTGTCCTTGCAGGGCCTTCCTTCTCTTTTCGCATCTTTGAGATGAGCCTTAACCCTTTTTGTGCGGCTGAGGCATTTTGAGAGAGGACCCCCTTTCCGCAGCACTGCAAACAGGACCAGACTAAAAGACAAATTCCCCCCTCTGGGATCAATAGAGCATCACAAATATGGCATTCGCTGCTATAACAGGCTCTTGATACAGAATAACACTAGCACTAGCATAACAATAGCACTAGGGCAAGGGGAAAAAAGGGGCCTGCTGAATTTGTCACAACAGCCTTTGAGTCAGAGATGAAACGCAAACTACGTGGCATTTGTTAGAGGTTGAGACAAACTGAAGGAAAAAAAACATGTAGCAGCCAATATTTCACTTTCAGTATTAGACTTTCAAAGGTTTTCAGATTTCACTGGTTAGAATTTGAAACCTTGTGCAACAAACTCCTGTTTTTTTCTTGCTTGGTGTGAGTGATTTAAAGCAGAGGTTCATCACTGATTCAGCGATGGTCAGAGAGTGTCAGCTGTGCTTGAAACATGACTTAGTATGATTAAGCTCCGAACGTTTATTCCACAAATGGATAAGGATTACATGTGTAGGCAGTGAAGCTGATTGCATTTTGTGCAGCCTGTATGATTTACCGCTCTGCGCTTCTAACAAAAATCACGATCATATTTAGCCAACTACACATTTTGTGCATCTATATATGCTTTTACACTTTACTAAATTCACTGGAATGTGCATCAATAACCTGATAGAAATGTCAACCCTCAATATGATTAATGAGTGATATTGTATTTTGGAATTCAATTATGTCTGACTAAATAAGAGTATCAATAACAATAGAACAAACTGTCCTGGCTAATAGACCTGTATACACTACACTATGTAGCACAACAGGCCATTGCTGCATTCATTTCCTGTAACAATGTTAGTGGATAGACCATGCTGTGTTCAAAGTGGCAGTGTAAAATTAGACATCCGTTCGAAAACTGATTTAATTCTGCATTGACTGCATGTGAATATTATATAATTTCTGCTATTTATTTAACCGTTTATATAGAAATCTGCTCTGTGAATCATCCCCCCCCCCGGAGTGTGCTCACCGAATCTGAAAAGTTGTGTAAAACACGAAGTGTCAGTATGTGGCAAAAATCAGATGACAAGACTCTCCACTGCTCTCTTCTCTTTTTTTTGTCACTCTCCGTCTTTCTTTATACTCTCCCTCTCTTTCACTCTCACTCTCTCCGTGTTTGTATTTTGGCAGAGGATAGAACTGTCAGAGTAGCCTAGCTGGCAGACCTTGATAAAAAAAAAAATATATATACCCTTCATCGTGGCAGCCTGCAGAGTTTGGACAAGGTTCAGGACATGCCTCATCCTTCCCTCCCTCTCTCTTTATTTGCTGAAAGGATGACGCAAAAGTCAACTTGTGCGGGAGTCACGCTCTCCTATACATTAGTTTGTAACTTTGGGAAGGCCCCAAACAAGTTGTGCATGCTCAGAAATAATTTATCTATCCATTGTGAAATGCTTTGACCAGATGGCCAGGCTGTAATCACACACACTCACACACATATACAATACAGTATACGCTTTTCTGTTTGTACACACAGGCTGATGTCTTAACTCCTGAGGATATTGCCTGAAGCCATTAGCTCACAGGGCCATATATCCATAAGAAGACGATATTTAAAGGGGAACTCCATCGATTTTACACATCAAAGTCTGTTTACAGGTCTTGGGGAGTGCTACTACATATGTGAAAAAAGAGTCCGCGTCAGATGGGGCTGAAGACTACAAGTTTTAAAATAAGAAAAAATCTAGGGGTGTGGAGTCAGACAGAAGCAAGATTGTCAGACCTCTGTAGTCTGCTACTCATCTCTGCTTCAGGCTAGCGGCTTGGGGCTACATTAGCCACTACTAGCATAACACACCCGAATCTCCGACCAAACTGTCGGCGGTTGAGTTGCGTTGTGGGTAATGTAGGCGGATTTTGACGAGAAGAATGCGTGGAATAAAAGATGGTATTTCTGGTTCTGCGTCATCGTTTTTTTATTTGTTTTTACCGTGCATTGTTAGTCCGACAATGTTATGGGAGTGCAATGCTAAATCAGTGGAGTACACTTTTAAGATAAATCACTTTCTAGTTTGTTTTTTTCAAATAGGCCCCAATTTCCTGAGAGATTTCATAAATTGTATTTTCTTTTTAGCTTTAATAGCACATCTGATGAAGAAACACTCAAATCAAACTGTGTCAATATTTGCACTTCTTTCATGTATTTTTAAGTTTAAATTGGTTTAATTTGCAACATTTCATGCCCTTTTTTTTCCTCCCCCTTTTCTGGTCAGTAAGCCATATATGTCCTCCCAGACTACAGAAAACCTGTCACTATGATTATATGATGTTCTTTAATAAACCCCATAGCGCTCATTCTATATTTCACTGTAGCGCCCGAGAGTGCCCGTCATTTTTTAAATCCTTCCCAGTGTATCAAAACACAGAAAATAAAGTCCTGAGCTTTGTATTGCAGATACGTTCAGTTGTCATCCAGATGGGTCCTCCAGAAAATGAATATACACACATACACACACACATCAATCATGGTCTCCTAGCAACTCCTAGTTAGTGATCCTACCTTGGGAGTGATGCTCTTTTCACTTACATCAGATGTTTGCCGACCAGGGAAACCAGAAATAACCTTGGAGTGACCACAAAACGCAGACACATTTCACCTTGTTCCTACAAACCACATCTAACCCTTTTACCTTGTCAACCCAAAAAAAGTCAACACCACAAGCAGTTGTTCTTTCTTTATATTTCCCCACCCCTGTGTGTTAGTTTGGCTTTATTTCCCCCCTCCTACTAATACATTAATATAGTTTTAGGTTGACCTCTCTGGTGGTTTCTGTCCTGAGAAGTCTGATGGGTGGATGTGGATGTGGTGGTTAGGGATCCAAAAGAAGTGGGCTATAATGAGCAGAGATAACGCCTGAGGGCTCATGCTTCTACATCACATATCAGTCACTTTATAAGGAGGGCTGACAAGCCGTCGACACTGAGATTTAACAGCATCTGCGGAGAGCCCAGTTGGAGTCCTGTCCCACACTGGGCCAGCAGCAGAAACACTAATCTGCTGTGGTGTGTGTGTGTTTGTGTGTGAGAGGGACTGAGCATACAAAAGAGGAAATTGTTTATATTCATTTTGTGTGTGTATGCAGGTGCACTAAATTTGTGTGCGTGTGCAGGTGCTGTACAGTACAGTATGTGTGTAGTGGCCTCTTTTCTGCTTGTCGCGGCATGACTGAACCTCCTCGTGTCCCCGTGTGATCCAGTGATCGATGCAAACCTCTGGAGGTGCCTTTCAAGCACACACATCTCTCCCCTCTTCGACACTGTAAAATGTCTGTCGCCACTGAAGGTTACGGTAACAAACCCAATCTCTCACTCACCCTCTTACTCACTGGATCGATCAATTAGTCATTCACTTCCTCATTCCTCCTCACTCACTCATCCGTCACGTCACCAAATGTAAAGTTGCACTCACCATCGCTCTGCACTACCGGTGAATCTCATCGGCATGACACTCGCACTGCTCACTTACTAATTCATGCGTTGAGTGAATGAGTGATCTCATTGTTCACTGACTGATTCAGCTTGTTCATTCACTCTCACTCTCTCATTAGTCAGTGGCTCTGGGATTTAAGGTCTGCTTTACATATGCGGATGGTTGTGCTGCTGAGGAGGACGATTTCTTGAAGTGGCTTATACTGTGTGTTGTCATGTTTGTGTACTCATATGCCGTCGTCTACAAGGAGTTTTCTGAGGGGTTCTGGTGATATATGCACCGTATGAGGGTGCAATTGTATGAATACAATGAAGGTGTGTGTGAATACTGTGGAGGTGTGGTTTGAACAAGCATGAAGTGTTTTAAAAAGTGGGATACAGTAATTTACTCTATCTAGAGTTTGGGGTGTTTCTCTAGATACTGTATACTCATTCAGAGGCTGAGATATCCTGATTTTTAGTCCCTAGTTGGGGCTATGGTGCAAAACCACTGGATCCTACATTCCCATGATGCAACAACATCATAAGAGTTATTTTTTAAACTTGAAAAGTCCCTCAAGAGCCACAGAAGACAGCTGTTTTCACAAGTTGAGTAGTATTTCCCATGAGTAGTAAATTGACTTTAACATGTAAAATCAGTGGAGTGCCCCTTTAATGCAGGTTTCTCAACTTAGGGGTCATGACTCCTTTATTTTGATATGCAGACTAGATCATGGGAAATGTTATCAACTGATAAATTGGTGTTTATTTGATATAGTTTTTAATTTGAAATTAATTCATTAGGTTTGGATTGCTATTTATATCATTACTATATGTATGTATATATTTATATAATTCCCTCAGTCCACGCTAGAATATGAAAGTCGGAAGGACCTCAAATTGGGATTTCAGGCGAGAGAAGGTTGAGAAATCCTGATTTAACACTTTTATTGACTTTTTATTGACTCCTTCCTTTTTATGTTGGTGCTTATTGATTTATTTTAACAGTCATTACATCAGCATCAGATGAAGTGGTTCTCTATTCAGCATGAATGTAACTGCATTGGAAATATTGAATCTCGAAAGTTCATGTAACCAAAGATGAATCAAGCACATCATTTGCCATGTGCTAGCATAGCCACTTATATGCCATTTCAGATTTATAACTCAGTCTTAGCAGCAAATTAAAGTCAGGTCTAGAGGAGGATAGAAGATTTACAGTCTGTTCACCAGAATGGTCTGCCAACAGTCGTTCAGCCTACTCACACCATTATATCCTTCATTAAATGAGCTGTTGAGGAGGGAATGAGATTTATCCTGCTGCTCTCAGGGCAAACAGGGCACAGTCTCTTCACACTGACGCTATGTTGACATTGGTGGGGGGGGATAAATCCAGCAGGATCAATACCAGCTTTTCGTCTCATTGATTTGCTCATTCAACCTCGCCCTCGTCCCAACTAGAGGTTCTTCCGCCATGCTGACCCCTCTCCGTCACCTGTGGACGCCGTTCATTCATCTATCTACATATAGTGCCTATCCATTTCACATACTTGAGACAGTGACATTGTACAGTGAGAGGAGCTCTTAGAGGTCTCATGATGTCATGTTTTAAAAAGGGGGATGAACTCAATAGTGATTGTTGAAGTTGTATCTACTTTGTATATTTTGTATGTATGGACAGCGCAGTTAAAATTTGTAAAAGTGAACAACTGTTCACCAAAGCTTGAAATCACGGAGCCAAAACTTAACTCCTGAGATCAAGTCCTCCAAGTTAAACTTTGTTGTTCATCCTTGCCCTCCAGAATGACACAGCTCAGAAGGTAGAGCGGGTCCTCCATTATTCCCTGGGTTGGTGGTTCGATCCACAGCTCCTTCTTTCCACATGTCAAAGTGTCCTTGGGCAAGACACTGAACACTAAGTTGGAGGCCAGCACCTTGCATGGCAGTTCCGTTGCCATCAGGGTGTGAATGTGTGTGTGAATGGGTGAATGAGACCAATCTGTAAAGCACTTTGGGAACCAGAAGGTCGAAAAAGTGAAGTCCAGTTACATATAAGCATTTTCTAATCTGACATCGACAGAACAACATCGTTTGTCAGTGCCTTCCAAAACCGTTCATACATACTTGGTTAGGGTTTAGGGAAAGATCATGGTTTGGGTTAAGTAATTACTTCATTAGGTTAGGGGACTTTCATCGTCATGGTTACAATAATAACCACTTGGGTAAGGTTGGGGAATGACCAAGGTCATGGTTAAAAGAAACCAACTAAATGAACAGCGGCCTCCCTTCTTCAAGTCCTTTTTTCTTGACCCACTCCTCCTTCTTCTGATGACTTTGAGGCTCTATAATAACATCGCACTATTTCCTCTTTTGCTCCAGACGGACAAGAGTCAAAATTCTTTTACGACCACTACAGCGTTTTGTCACTTAAACGTACTTAAACGTTTTTGGGCTTTTACTGAAATAATTAATGCTGCTGTTTTTTGGGGGTGAGAACAGGCTCAAAAAACCTGTTTAATACTGAATTTGAGACTTCATGAGTTCTTAAATATTTATCTAATCTATTACACTCTAATGATGCAGTACATGACATGTATTCTTAGCTAGAAAGTTTCTAACTTTTAAATTTTGCTTAGCAGTGACTGTTGATGGCAGACTTTAACCTGTCAGTGATACCCATTTCAGACTGAACAGTTATAATATAATTATCATGTGTAAATGCTATGTTGGGGTGACATTTCTTTCATTATTGAGACAATGTCACAAATGAGCGTCATTGTGAGTTTTTTATGATTGAAAGCCAGTGGGCACTGAACAGGAAGACGGCCACTCTGACCTTTCACTGCAGCGGTGTTTTGTTTCCATCACTCGACCGGCGGTGGTCTTTGTGTATTTCTGTCCTTCCTCGAGGGTAAATAAGACCCCGCTCTGCCACAGAGGAGCCTGGGTAATGAGGATTGTGTCTTTGGGAGCTCTACATCCAACAGGTCATGGGTCAACCTCGGAGATGCAGGTGAAATGGATATGAGGTTGGAGGAATCTATTTATATTATATTATATTATATTATATTTCTGTGTGTGTGTGTTTCCGTGTTATATCCTGTAATAATATCCATGCCCATCGTTATCATCATGAATGCACAAAACAACATTTCATGAAACAAAATAACAAAACCAATACAACGAACATTAGAAAACAAATCAGCAAGAGTTAAAACACAACATGTCACAAAAACGAATCAACAAACCTCAAAATATGACAAAAATTAATTAACACACATAACTAAAAGTGGGTTTTTACAAGGTTTTTGCTCAACTTTTCAGGGTAATTTCAAAAACTATGCAGAAAATACAGTAAGAGGATAATATAAGTTTCTTGGTGTAAAGTGACAGTATAACTTTCACTCAAGAAACAAGTGTGTAAACAATATATTTATGATATTTTTGTAACAGATACATTCCCAAACCTTTCTTTCTGACTCCATGGTGCCTTCAAAGCAGAAGAATAAGATTACGCAGAAAAATAGAAGAAAAAAAAAGAAGAAAAGCAAACATAATTCCCCTGTCAAAATGAGATGTAAACAACTCTTCATCTGACTGCCGCTTCTCTCTCCAAGCAGTTCTTCTAAAGTGTAAAGTCTGACTTTATCGGCTCTGATGGCTCTAATTCTAAGTTTCACTTTCTGCCAATTTTACTGTAACCCTGTACTTTCCTCTTCCAGTGCATGATGGACATCAGTAAATTACCAATTTAGGCCTAATAGCCATGTACATTTGTAATTTGATTAACTAAATATTAAAATAGATACTACATTGTTGATTTTGTTTTCTGCATTTAGTTTCATACTGTAACAATATTTAAAAAATCACAAATGTAAGTGATTAAAGCTGCATGAATTGATATTTTTGTACTAGCAATGGGTCAAATTACTGTGTGTAATGTGAAAGGTGTCGCTCATAGTGACAAAACCACAGAAAATAACCACCTGACTCTGCAGTTCCCATCAGCTCTCTCTTATCAACCACGTTTCCAGCAGCAGCCAGCATCTGTTTTCAGCAAAAAAAAAAACTCTGATAAACCCGACTGTACGCTACCCATGGCAACATAGGAGAGCATTTAGCAGCTAAAGATCCAGATAATTCTTTCAGGAGTTGGTGGAGACTAAAACAGAGCTAAAAGAGAGTTAATGTTGGACAACTCTGTATGCTAATGTTGCTCCATGTCTGCTGGATGTATAAATAACTGTTTGCTAACATGTTAGCCATAACTTTATAAAGTGATAAACTGCATAATATATCAATGTTGTGCGTAGAGCTTGTTCTGCTTTTCTAAACTAGTTGTTACAATGAATTTAAGTTAATGCCACAATTTAATATTGCAAGCCCATTAAAACAATTGAGATATTATTATTCCTGTTTGGTTTGGCTTATTTCAAGAATCAATAATTTAAAATAAAATAGTAAATTGTAAAATCGTAGTAAATAGTAATCGTACTCTGAACATTAGTATCATACATCAATAGGCAGTGCTCAGTTTTGACTTTCCTTTTGATTTTATACACAAATTGCTTTGTTGGATGTTGTGTTTTACACTTCCTGGCCACTGACATCAAGCCATGCAGTGTTTTGTGGCCTTTTTGCCTTTTCTTTTTCCACTTGCTTCAAAAGCCTTTAAACATCCCTGTGAACATACATCAGTGCCACTAGTGACAGTCTGTGATGGAACCTCTGCTCATAACCATCAGACTCAGCACCCTACAGTAGCTGCAGTACGCTGCTGTTGCTCAATGTATGACTTCAGTACAGACCAAAGGTTTTCAGGACTTAAAGGCATTTCTTCTGCCACTCTCTGATATCTCCCTTATTAGATCCAGACAAAAAACATTGATTCTCATGCAATTATTTTTTTCTGCTCCACCACAACTGGATGATTTCCTTCATGCTTTTAAGTCTGTCTGCTGTGGTCATGGCTTGTTGGAGCGTGTGCTGTGTTTTCCTGTGCACAAATGAGCATGTGTGTTTGTGCATGTTTCCTTCCTTCGTACAGCATATGTTTTTCACTTTTTTCTGTGTCATTTATATATAAATACAGTCTATGCTGTGTATGTGTACTTTGAATAGTCGGAGGCTTTTTTGTACCAGTATTGGGGGATTTTCCCACAGCATGCAGACTTGGTGTGATGGGGCAGAGGTGGTGGGTGTTAGTAGGAGTACCTCTCCTGTCCACTCAGGATGGGAATGAAGCAGGTAGTGGGTGGAGGTCTGGCCAGAGATTAGCCCTCCTCTGTCTGAGTGATCCCAGAACTGCAGCAAAGGCAGGGCCGACCTCTCCTCTGCAGCTCCCCACGTAGCTGTTAATGTAAACACGATCAATATGTTTGTTGTGAGACCTGCACAACTAAAAGGAGAGAATGAAACCACAGAACCATAAGGTCAGGATCTTGCCTCATTCTCACTGTCTTCCTATAACCCATCACATCTCCATGCCCTTATTCTTTCGAATGTACTTACTGTATTATATTGTATACTTTGGGTGTCTAAAGTATTCTGTTTAACCACCTTTAAGCACCTGCCTGGCTCCTACTACTAGCAACTACTACAGCTGAATTTTGAAGCAATGCAGAAGTACATGAAGTCCATTTCCCCTAATGGCTGCTAGATGCTGGTTTGAAGAAAACTGAGACCATTAAAGTAAAGAGAAAAACATTGAAAATTCTCTCGAAATCTAAGTCTCTGACTTGCGTGCAGCTCTCATAACCTCTCACCCGGAAAGACTTTTGAGCGTTTTTAATGGCACAGTTTTTGGTCGTCAAGAGAGACCGCAATTCATATTTGATAAGCATTTCACTGTTGTGACACTTCTGTAGCTCTGTGCTCAAGTTCACAGGCTTTTTTACCCAGAGAAAATCTGCTTTTGAACGTTAGGAGCATATTTGAACCTGTAGTTCTTAGCAAGGTTAGGTTGTCTGTCATTCATCCAGTGTAGCAGTTTCTGTATGTGAGTATTAATAATCTGTTTGTCCCCCCCCCCAAAAAAAAGAGCTAACAAATCTTCTGAGAATTCTTCATCTTGACCTTGCAGGTGACCTCTGCAAGCTTTTGAGTACAGTTATTGTTTTTTGAAGAATACATTGGTTGGGTGATTTTATTGCTTGTTCTAAAGTAACAACTTGCCAACTTCATAATGACAGTAAAATAATTGAATCCTTTTATGCTTGATTTGTTCTGTCAGACAAAGTGTAGGCAGTACTGTAAGTTGAATGAGTTGCATCTGTATGATTGTCGATGTCACAGCTGGTCTGTCCTCTCTGTCTTCTGTCCTGCGGCTTCTGGTCTTGTGGCCTGCACTTTTCTGTCTCGGCCATTCCTCACCTGTCCACCAGATGCCCTCGGTGTGCTCCCCCGTCCTTCACACCTGTGACTCATCCCTAATCAGCTGTGATCTGCTGCCTGCCTTCCCAGCTGCTCCTCATCTCCAATTAGTGTTCCAGCCATTTCTCCTGTTGCCTCTACTCTGTCTGAAATCTGTTTCCTGACATGTGTGGTCTTCCTGTTGCCTGACCACTGTCCAAGTAAATTATCTTTAATTTTACCTGCTTATTTGTGTCTGCATACACTGACTGAAGTGACAAAGGGAATATCATGTAAATCTGCTGAATGGTGTGTGCACTAAATTCTGTTGAAACAATCTCTGCTCAGCTTTGCTGCGTACAGTGTGTATTTTTGTGTTGTCGTAACTGTAATGATAATTTTTTTTTAAATCATTTATTATAATTAGTGTAAAGACTAACTAATACAAAAGTCAGATTTGGCTACATCTGTGGATACACAACCACAGATTTGACACAAATTCTGCATGATATTTTAGGGTGGAGGGAAGGAACAACTGTCAAATACCAAAATAATGTTTTGAAATAATAATTGACTTATTTTAGGCACACCTTTATTATTAAAAATGTAAAAATATCAAATCTTACTCACAGCTGAATCGTATCAAATCAGCTTTGAATCACAGTATATTGTAATGTTACAAATGTATCTGTATTGGGTTTTTTTTTTTAGGATTGTGAATGTATAGACTTTAGTTTAAAAATGACATCTCGTGTTGTATTTTTTACACTGTTCTTGTTTTTGGTTCTACTGTAACTGATTTTCACAGGAAAAACCAACAGGTTATTCACTAGGTTTAAACTGAAATCAGATTTTTTGTCACCGTTTCCTACTTTCCTACTGCTTACTAGAGTTTACAGTATACAAGGTCCTGGTGGCAAAAATAGATCATATGCTGTGTTTTAAATTGCGTACTTCTGTACTTACACTTACTATTTTGAGTGCATAAGTGCGTTCACACTAACAGTTATGGCAACATGCAGTGCACTATGAGTACCCGGATGGTGTACTCATAACGGTCAGAAAGTTGAGTGTAGAACGCTGCACACTTCTCACCCTGAATGATCGGCATCTTGGCTACGTAGCAGAAGGGGAGGGACCACGTATAAAAATGGCGGCTGCGGTTGCGATAGTTACGGCTAAAAGTAAAAGCACGTTCATTTTTATTAATTTTTAATCATATTGAATTGAAGTCAAGTGAGTAAACAAGCCAGCAGATATTTTGGCATGTGGCAATCGTGGTAAAATTTCATTATCAAATGTTGCGATCGTCATTTCCGGTAACAGCTGTGTTCGATTTGAGACAACACTTGAAATTCACAAGTAAGTACATAGTGTACACAGCATGTAAGTGTACTAACGGAAGTACGCAATTTGAGACACAGCAATCATTTCAAGTCTCTGCCCATACAGGTGTTTACTTACTTACTTTCTTATTTTGCAATAAGTGTGGCTGATTAGACCTCTGCTCAGGTTAAAGTTGGGTGGAGCTATGCTGCACAGGAATCACCTGAGGTCACCACACTCCATGTAGAATTTTAAGAGTGTAAAGTGGCACACGTGGTCCCACCACAAAGTGACATTAACTCATCCATGCAAAATAGGTGGGGCTGGAAGCTTGGTGATGTGACTACTCGCATGGCTAATTGGTAAACTGCTGTAGGTGGCGAGCTAACCGTTAACTCGCTAGCGGGACTGGCCAGATTAACTGTACAGACATTAGCTGTTGGCTAGCTAGCAACGTATGCACCAACCGTGTGTGTGGTAGTGTGCATGTGTGTGTTTTTGTGGCTGCTCGGTCTCTAGGATCATGACAAAGACATCACATAGTCTTGGTTTACACATGCCCACACTGTCGTTAGAAGAGGTTAGAAGAGACAAATTAGGAGAAAACACACCAACTGCTAATAGACCTTTCTCATGACACATTACAACGTGTCAAACACAAGTGTGAATAATAAATGTTCCACCTCCAGGGCCCGGGTACTGTATTGTGCCTGTTTGCTCGCTGTCATGTTTTTACCGTATTGTCACACCTAAATGAAACTGAGCCATCATTAATGTTATTGCTCACACCTGTGCTTTTCTTGGTGTGACAGGTCACTGTGTGAAAGGTCTGTTACGCAGCATCAACCCGGAAAAAAATGTCTGCACTTTTTTATAGACCTTTTTCAAAACAGACTTTTTGACTTGTCATAGCAAGAGAAGCACAGGTGTAATTAATAACATTATTATGGCTCCGCTTCATTTAATCGTCCCAGTAAGCCAGGTCAGTGAGCATGCATGCATAATAGCGGGTTGCTGAAACTGAATGGAATGCAGCCATCATTAATGTTATTAATTACACCTGTGCTTTTCTTGCAATGACATGTAAAAATGTCAGCTGTGTAAATGGCCTATTAATGAGCTTTGTTGTTAAAAAAAAAAAACCAAGAAGACAAACAATAAGCAAAAAAAGTCAGCTAACTTTTAAATCTCAGGAGACTTTATGAATGCACCTACAGGGAGAGTTTTTAAAGGACTGTGTATACTGTACACATCCACGCAGTCCTTTGTGTCTGTTAGTTTTCTTATAACTCTTAAATTAATTCTCAACATAAATGATTAGCAGAGGTCTGATCAGCCAGGATAAGTGAGAACAATCAGGGCCTTTAAACACAACAGCATTGCCAGTGGTGGAAATATAGGCAGTGCAGCCAATTTTGATTAATAACTGGCTTTATAATTTATTTTACTACAATAAAACTTATATGAACTGAAACCAATAGACTTATTAATACAGGTGTAATAACTTTATTTAGTTTTGACAGTTCCAAGGCCCTTGTATTGTCCATGCTGTCTCAATGGCATGTCTTACTAGAACAAATAAGTCTAAATGTCTCCTGTCTGTACATTTCTGGAACTCTTTAGCTCTGGACTGCAGTCAAATCTCACCCTCAGTGTGAACAGAGTGTCCCAGCGTCCCGCCACAACCTCTGAGCACTAGTCTGAGAAAGAGGAGACATATTTTCTAAAGGTTGAGCTGCTTATCCATGCTCGTTCTCATGGCGTCTTGTGGGGATTGTGCTCTAACAATAGAAGCTCAGAGGAATCTGATGAAGCTGTGGCACGGTCCGATCTTTGTTATGTGACTTGTGGGCCCAGGAACATTTGTTCTCCTTCATCCCTTGTCAAGTAGGATTGAGACCCCAGAACTTTGCCTTCAATAATCAACAAAATCAGGACGTTAAAGCTGCACAAATCAGGACACTTGAACACAACACATTGTTAAATGAAGTGATTGTTTTTACTATGAAACGTAACTGTAATCAATAAAGATAAATAGAAGTAAATTAAAAGATTAAATGTATCTGGTAAAATGAAGTGTTAGGAGAAGTATCTGGGATCTTGTTTGTAATACTAAATGCACTGAGTTATGTTGCAATGCAAAGTGTTGACATTAGCTTTTGTAATCAAGGTCAGTATGACATCAAGTTAGGGGATTTCAGGACAGAAGGGTGCAAGGAGGGAGGATGGAAAAATACCCGGAGTGTGGAAAGAGGCATGAATCAGCAAAAGGTTGTTTTTCTGTAACTAAACAATCTACCATTGGCTGAAGTGTGCAGTGTACAGTGTACTGAAGAGTACTCCACAAATTTTGCTTTGCCCTCCTATAACATTGTCAGTCTCATGATGGACAGTTTAAAATAAAAAGTTTGGGTTGATTTTGTTTTTGTTTTTAAACAGCATTTTAAAACAGTTATTGACTTGTGTTTGTGATAGAAATATATCCAAGAAAAAAATATATATATTTGTGAGAAAATATTCCACAGGTGTGCAACTCTCATTGCATGAATTCACATACTGATTTGCAGATACGGGTGTGTGAATGTGTTTTGCACCATGTTTACTGCAGCAACTGTAGCAAAAGTGTGAGCGTATGAGTTTCTTCATTTGTGATTCGTAGCATAGGATTCGTGCACCTGCAATGAAGAATTTGAGAAGGTGTAACTGCTGTGTTGTGTTTGTGGGAGAAAAAAAAAATCTCTGTGACTTCAAATTTACTGTTCTACAACTACAAATTCCACCGTCACAGGTGCTCAGATGTTTTGCTCCAATAATACCTTCATAGAAGTGTCCTCTGTTGCACCTGAAACCACACCCAACAGTGATGTCACGGTGTGCTGACACACCTTTCAACATTACTGCAGCTAGGTCATAAGTTAAATCACTGGAGCTTAGTTTAGGATAAAAACTGGAGGCAAGGAGAAAACAGCTAGCCTGGCTCTGTCCGAAGCTCAAAAACACACCTAATAGCACCTCTAAGCTCACTAATTAGCATGTTTTATTTTGTTTTAGCACATAACTTCCATCTAAATGAACAAGATACAATGTTTAGTTGTATCTCGTTGTAATGAGTAAACTTTAGAGGTGCTGGTAGGCAGATGTTTTTTACCTTTGGACAGAGCCAGGCTCGCTGTTTCCCCCTGTTTCCAGTCATTCCAGCCAAGCTAAGCTAACCAGCTGCTGGCTGTAGCTTCATAGTTGATGCACAGACACGAGAGTGGTATCATTCTCCTATCTAACTCAAAATTAATAAGCACAGTTCCCACCCCCACCCCTCAAAGTTGGCTCCTCTAGCTCTGTTCTGGGGAGAGCTTCACTTAACTTTATGGTGTTAAATGTGCTACAACTAAGATTTTACACTCCCAGTGCACACAATGATTATAATATATGTGCACTGGATAATACTGGCTATATCATGTCCTATTCTAATTTTAAAAACTTCTACTTAATCTGAAATATATTGCTTTTATCTTTTTTCCTTTTGGCTCTAGACTTCTATCTATCTATCCATCTCTACTTATTTTTGGTACACAGATGTGTGAGACTGCGCAAACAAAACTGGTGAACTGCAGGTTATATGACATGCTGAGCAGAGGTCTGTGCAGAAGCGCTGACAAGGTCTAGCGGTGATACTGGGGCACTGGAGGTCTCTCAAGTGTCCCCGAGAGCTATTGCCACATAATTTGATACAGCTGCAGTGGTGAGAATGAAGAAAAAACACAAACAGCAGCCGTTAATTATGCTGCCCTGGCTACTTCCCAAAGACTGGAGTCTCGAGGTTGAGTAAATCTCAACATTTTGTGCACAAGACTTTCAACAGTTATCAGGTTAATTCTACGAGGAAGTACTGTAGAAGCTTAGTTTTTGATCAACCTTCTCCCATGTGCATCCTCGCTTTGTAATCAAATGTATGATCTTTCTTCACCTCAGATCTCTCTTTGTGACATTTCTTCAAGGGTTAAAATTTGCCAACAGCCATCACCAGACGTGTCAGTCTGTAGTCAAATGATCTCCCCTGCACAGAAACAGTGCTTAAAATTCACTCCATCTCCCCTGTCAATCACTGATGGCTGCATCAGATCAGAGTTTTGTCTAAGCTGAGACTGAACTTGGTGGAGATCAGTGGTGTCAGAGAATTCCCCCTGGCCTCCCTCCATCCCCAGAAGGTCACTTTGCCGCAGGCTCTCTTTTTCTTTCTTTGGATGTAAGAGTTGCGGGAAAGCTAATGTGCTCGACTAATGAGAGAGAGAAAGACGGGGAGAGGGCGAGGGGAAAAAAGCAGCCAGGAGATTAGCTTCAGATTTAAAATGTTAATCTGTTGTCTAAAGTTGAACTCTGTGTTGTGCAGTTTTGGCAGAGTACTGATGATCTTTCTGTGTTACTAAGCAGCAGAACATGCTCTGCCACTGTCGCTGTTTGTGAGGCTTTTTTGTGGACCAGCTTTCTCCTGAAAGCTGATCAAAAGCTGTTTATTCGACTGTGTGTGTGTGTGTTGTGGCACCACTGTGCAGATTTCATCTTTGTGTGCGTGTGTGTGTGTCCTCACTTGTATGTTTGTTTCTGCATTCGCGCACACACGCATGTTTCTCTCTGTCACTACTGGCTTTAATCATCTGTAGAGCGAGGCCATGGGCAGAAGTCAGTGGTGACCCACCCACGCTTATTCTGTGTGTGTATGTGTGTGTGTGTGTCTCTCTCTTTATGCATCGTTCCCCCTTGTGCTGCAGTCCTGCTCCACTGCTAATGACCTAGCAAAGCACCTTAATGACAAGGAACACACACTCCCTGCTGTTCTGTGAGCCACAACTAATAAGTTGGTCAGTCAAACACAGAAAGTATTGTAACCCCCTTTTAAAAGCAAAAAAGAAATCGATGAGAACACAGCGAAGCATGAGCTGCAATGAGCCAATAAGATTTCACAGCTCTGGAGTGAAGAAAGCTCCCATCACTCAGATCTGCTCGGGTCTTTGATGGGCAGGGGGGGAGGGGGGGGGGGTTTGACAAGGAGCGCGGCGGAGCACTGCAAGACGAGACTGAATAGTAAAATCAGAATTTGTTTGTTTATTTTTTTACTGCTAATTCCTCATTAAAACCAGTCAGAGGCTGCAGGAGCCCTTTGATAAGAAGCTACACAGTGTTTGCTTTACTTCTCTGGGATCTGTCATCTGCTGGGCCCACTGTGTGAGCTGGCTGCAGGCACCGAGAGACTGTGTTGATTTACTTTATTTAAAATGTATCATTTTAATACCTCCTTTGTTATTTGGTGCGTGGCTAACTGTTTACTCAGTTGTAATCTGGTGAATCAGACCATTCAGCACTGCTCGGACTTTGTCTCAAGCGAAGACTTTGTTATCACACAGCGCCCTGCCCGCTTCCATCTCTTACATGAAATACTGTTCACGTAATTGCTCCAATGTTTGGCATGTGCATGTGTGTGCGTAGGATGAAGTGTGCGTGTGTGTGTGCAGCCCACACTCTAACTCTACATGTGCATAACAAGGGTTGTATTGTATTTAAAGACAAGGCTGTATTTCATAGGTCATTTCCCCTCGCTCCTCCAGAGCACAGTAGCTGGACTGCGTCCATCTGAAGCCGAGACTGAGTTCAGCTCATTTTTCAATTCTGCCTCATGTCCAGGTTTTAATAAAGCCAGTCGAAGGGTTGGGAGAATTAGTGGGCTGTTGGGTGGAGGGGGAGGAGGGGGTGGCGGTGTGAAAGGCACTAATTCCAGCATCGCTTGGTGCTGGTTTGGGATCTCATTAGTGCCGTGTTGTACTGTCACACATACGCGTCCACTTGCTCAATCATAGCGAGCAAAGACCTGTTTAAATCCAAAATGAGTTTCTGGCTACAAAGTCTGATTTATGGGGGGTGTGACCTAGGAAATACCACAGACCTCCATCTCAGTGCCCCCATTTTTTATGTTAGGAGATTGTTAGTTTGTTTTTCCATTCTCCACTCCTTTTCTGTAGTTTGAACAACTTCCGGATTTTTTCTTCTTCTTCTTCTTCTTCTTCTTCTTCTTCTTCTTCTTCTTCAAATCAGACTGATCGTTCAAGTTTAAAGGGCTAGTTCATCCAAATTGCCAATAAATAAATAAACAATACTGGATAGATTCAACTCCTCAGGCCTCAAATTATACAAATTGAGAAAATTAATCCCTTTTAGGTCAAACTGCTCACAACTCAAATCCATAACCTGTGATGACGGGTCACAAGTAGACATTTTTTTCATTTTGAGGGGTCCCAAGCCAAAAAAGTGGATAATCCACAGAACACACTGTCAACAAGTTTCAGTGAGGGACTATTTCTTTGCTATAAAGTACAGTAATAACAATGAAAACAGTTCACAGCGTGACATGCACATTATCCATCAGGACACTTTGTCTGAAGCATTTTTTCAGTGTTTGGAGCAGCACAAATTAATTTACATTCACCTCAATTGTATTGGGGTTGCAACAGAAATATCGAAGACAGTAAAGTCAAAACCTGAGGAGTAAAACCAAAATTGACAAAATATGTTTGTTTGTTCTTTTGTAATTTGGATGAACCTTCATCCTTGGTTTTTATTTTATTATTGTTGGATGCTGAAGTACTACAGTAGCCGTAATATTTTTTCTGTTTGTTTTCCCACCATTTATTTCTCATCACGTCATTTTAAATATGTAGGAATTCCTTGCAAAAACCTCAGGCGAAATACTGAAAATGCTTATGCAACACATACAGCGTCTTAAAAAACAGAAAGCTGTAAGATACTGTAGACATTCCACTGCAAGCTTGTCAAATTTATATTAATAAGATGAGCTGGGTTATTCATCTCTCACCACGAACATGATCTGCAGCTCAAACCATGAAACAGCCTCTCATTTGGCCCTCTCTACTGTAACAGTGTGTACCTACAGTATCTCATTTCCCTGTGCACCAGTATCCTCCACCCTCTCATGAAGGGGCCTGACTATCCTCTAAATCCGCCAGGGCTTGATCATTAGGACGTACAGGAGGAATCAATCCGGTGAGTGAATTCACATCACATACACCTCCAGCTCTCATCAAATGACCTTGACTGCTGCCCCCAGCGGCATCACTTGGTTTTAGATGAGAGGCTAAGTATGATAGTAAGATGTGTGATGTGCAGATGAAGTATAGTAATGCACATTAGTGGGTTCGAGGAGGTAAATTCAAGCAGGCTAATGAATGTGCCACGCTGACTAATTTAAAGTTCAGCTCCCACGTATAGGTAATGAGAGCCGCTGCAGCGTTTCACTACAGGCCAGAGTCGCTGATTTGAGGTTAGACATCTGCAGTGTGTGTGTGAGGACACAAGGGTGGGGCAGGTTGTCTCAGAGCTGTTAGTTAGCGGTGTAGTTCAGCGCGGTGGGCTCCTGATGGTGATTACCTCATCAGCATGACACTGCCTGGTCTCCTGTGTCAGCTCCCAGAATCAAGAGGCCATCGTCCCCAGTCATAGGCTATGGAAGTACAAAGCGACGCAACATTTGCACATGTGCTGTCACCTCGCTGAATGCATACATAGACACTAAAACGCGCTGTCACAGTGTGATACTGCAGGTCTCTGCTCCTGCCAGCTCGGCAGCTTTGTTAACATCTTTGCCTACTGTACTACACTAGCTCCTCTATCCATATGCAGTAATAAAAAGAGTGTCACCTGCGTGTGACTGAGATATTTTTGTAGGTGAAGGCGCAATATCCATAGCCAGCAGTTCTGAGAATGCAGGTGGTTCGGAGGTAGAGATGAATGTTCTTCAGACTGGGGCAAATGTCGCTGTTACACAACTGAAGAGTAATAACTGCGATGAGGGCCAACTCTTTTTTTTCCCTCCTCTGCTGCTCTGTGCAGGAGACTGGGCAGAGTTTCAAAGCCTCCTCTTTTCTCACTCTGACTCAGTTGGAAGGAGAGAGAAGAAAAAAGTGTCCTTCTCCCACATCCACACAGGAAATTTATCATTCTGTTTTCTCTACGTGGACTAAAAGATTCCAGGTGCGAAAGACTAGTCTCCTCTGTTCAGTACACTGTCACTCCCTGCATGTCATGGTCATCATCCCTAAACCTTTCTCACTATTCACTCACTCACACACAAATACACACACATGCACTTACACTGTTTGACATTCCCTGTGAGGCTCTGATGCCTTGTACGCATCAGTGCCAGAGTGACCCTTGTGCACACTGTATTCAAAGTACTTGTTTGTCTATGCATGGACTCTTCTTATTCATTCGCCTTGTAATTTATTTATCCACACATTTTGTTTTTTGACTATATGATCCGCGGTTCTGGAGTCGGGAACATGCATGCTGCAGCAAGATGTCGGTTTCGTTTTCGCTAGGCTCATTAGCCACAGAAGGTGGCACCGGTTAATTAAAATAATTCCCTGTTATTGCGGCTGCTTTGGTCAGCCAAACGATACCGGGGGACTGCTATGCAGCACGGACTGCTCTCGCTTGGCGAACGGCGCTCCTCAACCACAGCTAGCACCTAATTAGCGCTGGAGGAGGAATATTTTACCGCGAATTAACATGCCGTGCTTCTGCCTGTGCTCTAATTGACGAGCCTCTTCTGAGGGCCGGCGGAAGACTGCGGCTGTACTGAAACATGCACAGAATGTTTAACCATTTCATAATTTGTGAGAATCAAAAAGCTGCTTGTTTAGTGGCAGACTTAAGTTGATTTTTATGGCCGTTGCGTGCACACTCAGAGGAGGGCCTCCCTCTGTTTTCCCATGACCTCCACTGCACTCATTCCAGCATAAAAGCAGGTGGGGTGTTGCACAGGTTAGATGGCAACTGTGGTAAATATCCTATAATCCATGTTCAGATCAAAACTCAAAGGTAATGAATGCATTTGGACAAGCTATAATCCAGAGTAATAGGAAGGGATCCCACAAACACATCACTTATCAAGTCACTATGCTGAATAACTTTAAAACCCAAACAACCTTCAAAATACATATTTAAAACCCTGGGGTAAGCTTTAGCACAAAACTTTTACCACACTAATATTTGATTGGAGTTTCTTGCTGGGCAGTAGGAGAGTTGCAGTTGCAGGCAATTGACTGTGGTCTTAAAGGACAGGTTCACTTTTTTTTTCTGTGCTCACACGCCCATATGTACATTAAGAGAGTTACTGTTTGATGCAATTGTTCCTTTGTCCATACCGGCCATGTAGAGATCCCATCCCAATGTCCACAGTCCTTGTTCTGTCGCCTATCTTTTACACTGGAATTGCACAAGGAAAGGATTGTCTCTCAGCCAATATGGAGGAGCGATCATTACGGAATCATGGAGAAATGACTACACCAACCAATAACTCCTTCAGTGTACGTACAGTATGGGCATGTGAGTATTGTAAACCTATCCTTTAAAGATGTTTAAATAACAAAAGGAGTCATATTTCTTAACCCATGAATTCCTCACTGAGTGCTGAAAAAAGGCAGAGTAAATGGGGAAAGTAATATAAAAATAGAGCTACCATTTTCCATCGTTTATAAAAGGCATCATTTATGCCATCATTATATAAAAGGCATGACTTGTAACAAATGTAGTTAATTTTGCTTGATAAATCATTTTTTATTAGATAATAGATATATAGAATGTAGAATATTTGTCAGATAATAAGCAATTTGTAATTAACTAAGCACAACTTTTGGCTTGCCATATTGTGAAAACTCCCTTTGGCTGGTGTATATCCTCCAGCAAGTCTTTTTTTTTTTTTCTTTTTAGCATGTTTAGCATGCACACAATTTTGTATTGGAATTCCATAAAGTTTGGGTACCCACAAGATTTAAGTCCCTAATATGGATCAAGCTCCAAAAACACTGGATCCTACAATCCCCATAATGCAATCAATAGCGTATTTTTCCTTCTCCATGCCCAAACTATCTCTAATGATATCACTATTATTACAGCAGTTATGTTTTTTTGGCAAAGCTCCTCCAGAGGCACAGAAGACTGTATGCAACAGTTTTTACAGCAGAGTAGTACTAACCATGACTAGTAAACTGATTTTGACATGTAAAGTGGTTGGAGTTGTGTTAAATTCACAGTACAGTGCAGCACAAACACATTTCACTGTGTGTGTATTATGGGGTCTTTTGCAGATTAGTGGACGTTGAGTGCTACTGTAATCAGTTTGTGAAACTGGAAACATTTGCCCAATATTCCCTCTGATATTTGTTGTATATCTGAGATTACTACTGTGACTAATACATTGCTCTTTCCAGCAGAAAAGATGTCTCTCTTTCCTCTCCCTCTGTTTCTCTCCTTTGCTTTTTCTCCCTTTTGTCTCTCTGCTCAGAGCTGTAACAACATTGTCACATTTTAACATATTGGTTGTGAGGAGAGTGGGTGGGAGCGCCGACTCTTCTTAAGAATGTTTTTTTATCCGTGTATTTGTATGGTGATGTTTGTTCTCAGCATGCTAATCTAGAAGTCGACACTGGTAAAGCCCGAGATGTGTATTTCAGAGACCCGGGGATCTTTTGATCAGACCAGCGCTGCCTGCTGAGTCCCTTCACAACCCTACCGAGGCTTTTTTGCAGCTGCACACACTGTATGCACAGGCTGCTGCCGCTGAAGTAGTCCCTCACACAGGGGTTCATACTGTATTCTTTCACACACACGTACACGCACCTGTGCATTAACATTTCTCGGAACAGAAGAACGTCTTTGTCCACATTCTGATAATGAAAGCAGAAGAATGAAGGTACACAAGGCCTGCACACCCACATACATCCATTCATAGTGGCTTAAAAAAACAAACATACTATGGGTCAACTTTACCGTGCACACTGTGGGGTTGACACACACAGCTGTGCGCACACACACACACACACACACACACACACACACACACACTTGAGCCCACTCACTGACACATGAAAGCAGACACAGACGAGCAGCCTCCGCGGGCCTCAGGGAGCTCTAATGGCCTTGTAGAGTGCAGTCAGGGAGAGTGAGGGTGAAGAGCAGAGCAAGGTGAAGGCGCACAGCCCCACTTCCAGTTAAACACAAACACACACACATGCACGTGAACATCTGTGTGCTTAGACACATTGCACACCATCACAGTGAAAAGTACAACCACAGAGAAAGTGCACAACTAACAAACATGCCGCTACAAGCAGAATTCAGTGCAATGCACACTTTCTCCCTCTCAAACATACACACACTGCATTGCTACAGTCAAGCGGCCCTGTCCTGATGAAGCTGCTGTTTCTAAAAGGAGCAGAACATGAATTATGCAGGTTCGTCTTCACATAAGGGGGTTTTTCTCCTTCTTCGCCGCATTCCTCTAAGCCAGCTGTTTTCTATTTCTCCTCTGACTTTCCTCCACTCTCTCTTTCACTCTTTTAAACTCATCTTCTCATCTCAAACACTTTAAATCTTGTCTCCCAAAAAACTGCAAGTCTCCCTCCTCGCTCCTGCATTCTGCCCCCCTTGGCTCCTCCACGCTTCTCCTTTTCTGCTCTCTTCTGCACCCACTAACCCTTTTTCCATCTCTTTATCTTTGTCTTGATGTTACACACATACACACACACACACACACACACACACACACTTCTCTCTCTCCCTCACCATCTCTCTGTATTTCTGCTCACTTATCCCCATGGCTGGAGTGCTGAGCAGAGGAAGGGAAGGGGGCCAGTGCTGCTCCAGTCATATCGGATTCTCATAAGTGTGTGAAAGAAGAGAAGCGGAAGTCTTACAGTTTGTCATGTGCCCCTGCGGCTCAAGTTTCCCTATTAAAGATGTCTGTGACAAATGTCAGAGTGATCCGCGACCATCAAATTTTGCAATGTTTGTTTGTTTGTGAAGAAGGTGGTGTGTTTTTGTATGAGTGTGGTGACAGAGAGGGTGAGAGAAATTAGATTCTTACACCTTAGCAAAC
This sequence comes from Maccullochella peelii, assembly GCA_002120245.1. Taxonomy (NCBI): domain Eukaryota; kingdom Metazoa; phylum Chordata; class Actinopteri; order Centrarchiformes; family Percichthyidae; genus Maccullochella; species Maccullochella peelii. The sequence continues at coordinate 160,365 of LKNJ01000061.1, read as the reverse complement.
AGCTACAGTACACGTTTCTGTATGTGTGTGTGTGTGTGTGTGTGTGTGTGTGTGTGTGTGTGTGTGTGTGTGTGTGTTAAAGGGTTTGTTAACCCCTTGCAGCATTGAAAAAAAAAATCCAAAAGAAATATCTCCTTCCAGAAACAATGTCCCTGTTACTTTGGATAATCTACAGAGTAACAAGGACATCTACACTGTGAACAATCACTGGAACTACTAAGTTTAAGGCTGGCAATATTCTATGTTCTATATTTTTTTATTGTCCAAACCAACAATGCGTTTGTTAGAGAGCTGGGGTGAAACTGCAACTTCCAGGTTCAGAGGTTTAAGAAAAACCTCATTCAGATTCAGTCAAACATTTGTAATAATTACTAAAATTACTAAAAATCCAGCCTTGGAACATAGCTTTGCTCAGAATGTTATATGGTTCATTTAATTTATCTTGACAGCAACTTTTTAAAAATTATTTATATAATATTTCTGGTTTTAGCAGCCTTTACCTGACGCCATTTCCCACAAGTCAAATCAACTTTATTTATGTAGCTCGAAGCACAAGACCTTTGCAGGTTAAACATCACCAGCTCGGTAGGAGAGACCTGTCGAGAGGCCATGGTTTGTCCAGACATGGCTGTAACAATAGCAGGGATGGACAGGGAGGGCAGAATTTTTAGCCACGCTAATTGCATGGCTCTATTGATGGCAGTGTTGGTTGGTTGGTCCACCACAACTACTGGATGGGTTGCCACAAAATTTGTGTGCCCCTCACGACGAATTGTAATAACTTCCCCTGACTTGTGATCTAGCACTGTCAAAATTTGAATTTATCTAATACTTTGGTTTATGACTAAATACCTGCAACACTAATGACATTCCCATCAGCTTCCTACTTTGTGTTTAGTACTCATTAGCAAATGTTGGCATGCTAAAATGGTAAACTGCTGTGTACAGCCTCACAGACTCTTGGTCTTGTTTAGGCAGCAAAGATATTGGAAGAGAGAGTGGATGGATAACATGGATAACGGGAGATATGATGACATATTCGACACACTCCCACATTGGTAAAAATTAGTGGGAGCTGTAGTTTTTTGTACACTAACAAATGAATAATTCGTTAACATCACAAATGGTTAAAATTTCAGTATCTCATGGTGTTATTGGATACTAATACATTTTAGAATATGGATAGTAAACCCCAGGAACACGTTTCATTTTTTATGAAAGATATCCTCTGCGAGAGGTTACACAAACTGGTGGAACAGCGGCTAGCCTGGAGGTGATGTCAGGACTTCTGCTAAAGACCTAAAACTTGACCTTTAATATACTTTCAGTTTTTAAAAAAGCTAACTAATTTCCTAAAACAGCTGGGCACTGTATTTTTTAGCGAACATTTCTAAAACCGGAGTAAACAGTATATTTGTTGGGACTACTTTCAGCTGCGGATTAATACACATTTGGGGCTCTAGTAAGTATTTACGGCAGCAGGATGATGTATGTGGGATTGACTCAAAATAAGCTACAATGCCCATGTTCATCATAATAAATAAACATGTCACTGAGTGCAATGGTGTGGCTCATTTATGTGTTTTTTGAACAACAGTGCTGGTCTATGGAAACAATACTTGTTAGCAGGATACATTCATTGATGGTTTTGTCATGGGATTTGGTGACAATAAAAAATATAGAATATCACCAGCCTTATCCTTGAATTGTAATTTTGTTAAAGCTGTGAGCACAATATTACATTTCAGAAAGATCAGAGCCAGAACCAAAAAGGTCACCTCTATCCCCAGTAGTGTGGTGAGAAGTCACCAGTAGGCCAGTCACCGGGGCCATTTTCATCTCTCTCTCAAAGCAGCTGCTTTGTCCTTGTGGGATCGATTCAGAGTGTCGGGTCAGTTCTGCTGTGCCCCTGTCAGCAGGGAATCCGGGCGTTCCTAACAGGAGCATGTCACATGGCCCCGTCTCCCCTTCAGAGTCCAGATCCACCCAGCTCCAGAACACATGTGGTCTGGCCCACTGCCATCTCTACAGCGGCAGCACACACGAGCACAGTAGCTGAGTCTGACTGGGTGTGACAGTATGTGTGTGTATTCATGTTTGTGACCTTGTTTGTAACGGTGGGATGACAGAAGGCCCTCACATTTGGGAGCTTTTCTGTCACTATTTGCACCAAAAAGTTTACCTCTTTTATTCTTCAAGGGCAATATTTGAGTTTGGACAAGATTTTCATTCTGTCTGTGCACCTCGGGTTGTTGTTTTTACAACACAGAGGTCTTTTATACAAAGATTGATGAAGATGTTGAACAGAGAATGTCATGATGAACTGATTTTTGCACTGCCTCCTTGAGCAGGGAGGGGGGTTAAAGGGATAGAGAGATGAAAGACTAGTGAGTGATGGTGAAGATCTCTGCATTGTTAACCTCACGGCACCCTGTTCTCCTCCACTTGAATACAGACATGCTGCTTCCCACTTAATCCATTACCTCAGCCGTCCTTCTGTTACCCCAACAATACTCAAAGTCATATAGTCTCCAATCATGGGGGAGACAAGCAGAGATAAGGTGTTTTGGAATTTTGGAATTAACCCCCCAGATAAAACCATGTTCACTTGTGTTACCTTTCTCCCCTCTTCCTCACCCCTCCCAAAGCAACCGCGGAGCCTATTGCGCAATGGGCCGTCATTTTTCCAGCTCTTGTTTGGACATCTTTTTGTGTTTAATCGTGGGAGATTGAAAGGATTAAGCTGGAGATTACGTATGGCGGGATTACACTGACCCCGTTATTGGGAGGCCTCTGGGACGGGATGAGGGGAAAGAGGTGCAGTAAAGGGAGGTGGAGGAGGGAGAGAACCATGGGACCTGTCAGGGTAGATGAGGGTGGATAAATGACGAGAGAGAGAGATGGATAGGAAGAGGGAGAGGAGAGGGGGAGCTGGGAAGGGATTTGGGAGATAATTGTGTGGGATCAGAGATGTGCGAAGAAGAAAAAAAGATGGTGGGGTAACTGAGTAAGATTTGACTAGGATCTGACTAAGATTTCACTGGGTGGGGGCATGAGAAGGAAAATGGAGGTAGATGAAAGGGCAGAATGTGTTTTTTAGGAGGTGTAGCATGCACAGAAGGTTAAAGGATAATTCTGGTTTATTACAATTTGGGTCTTATTTTGATAGTCTTGGCCATCCTTCCATTTGGTAATAATTATACTCACCAAGTTAACATCACTAAAAAAAGTCAAATGGAGCAAGAAACATGAGCAGTCAGATGATCATACAGATACACACATACAGATTTATTCAATACAGATTGAATAAATTCCCAGGTTAGCCAACTTGTTTGGAAGAAAAAACTGTAAAATGATTACCCTGACTGTTGCGCAGGTTTTTCTTGTGCCATGAGGGATTATTACCAACATTTCAGGTGTGTTTGTTGGTGTTGGTTGGTGTTCAGTTTTACCAAGAGCAAAAATGTAAAGTATGGACTTAACCGTGTGTTTGACACGCTAACATAAGCTCCAAACATTAGCATGGCTGACTAACTAGGTTCCTACCCATAGTACCATAATAACCTAGCTTTACTTACAAAGCTAGAGTTAACATTTATTTAGCTAACTACATAATTTTGGTGGGTTACAGGTGATATTAGACAAAGCCATGTTCAGGTCTGTAGTATTCCAGTACTGTGTGGGAGTCGGTAACGTTAGCAGCTCTGTCCTGCTCTTTATTGGATTTGGGGAAGTTTAAACTCCAGCAACTCTAGAAAAACTCAATACCTTTTCTTTATTCCATGTCTTTTGCATGGTTCACCAGCTGGTGAGCATGTTGACTGTTTGCCTAAGATATGTAGTGTTAGCCTCAGTCTTTTACCACAATATGATGTATGCAGCCATCAAGTCAGCTGGAGACGTTTACAGTGTTACCAACATTCACTGAATAATTTGTCTACATTTGGTGATGGTGGCCATATCATGTTTATCCGCTCTATTATATTTATTCTGTTAATCTTTTCCCACAAATGACAGGTTGTACCTTTGTTATACGTACATTAGCGAGATTCGTATGTGCGCTTGAAGCCATTAATACAGTTCAAATACAAAGTTGCACTGCAGTACTCATCACGACACATGGGAAAACGCATTAACACTTTCAGGTTCCCACGTAAGCAATAACACATGTGCAGACACTTACATGCACACACAAACACATACGCCCATACAGAGTGGCTTACTACAAACCCACATCCCATATTGAGGGATTTATTCATCAGATTCTGTGTCATCTCTGCATATCCGTGTTTCATTCATTTAGAACTGCCAGTTTTGGTTTAACGGGAAGTCAGAACAGATTTATCGGAGCTATGAAGGAGAGTCATTATAATGTGTCTGGACAGAGGAAGAACAAGAGGCAAATCTTAAAAGCTATCTGTTGTATGTAGTGGATTGATAGGTCAAGTTCAGGTTCATGCTGTAACATTTCCACTGAGCAAGTTAAAACAAAAAACATCTTCATGCATATGGCCATAGAATAATAAAAAAAAAAAGTTCTGCCAGTAAAGAAAATGTGAATATAGCGCACAGAGCGAAAGCCTATCAGGCAGCCCGACAGGCACTTCTTCTGCATCCACATCCTGTCCTCCTTGTTTACTCCGGAGGCTCTCTTTTGTATTGGCTACAATACCTTGATGTCACCCTTCGATTGTCAGCAGAGAGATGTGCGCAATGCCCTGATTAGCATACAATTAGGACTGACCTGCTGCCCCTGGGACCGGACGGAGCGAGGGATGGATGGAGGGGTTTAGAGGGAGGGAGGGATGGAGGGAACAGCAGCCTGACACAATGGCTCCTGTTTCTGCTGACACGTGCAGGAAAGTGGTGGGGTCTCAGAGGGCACCGTGGGCCAAGGTGTGCCAAACCTGTATTGACATCTGGGAGAGGTGTCTCGGCCGCACTGATGGACGCCACTATGAGGGCTTAATGACCGTCCCAGCCAGGGAAAAGTGTATAAATGTGTGTGTGTGTTTGAATCAGTGTCTGTTAAGAGAGTTGGAGAAGTGATTGAGGACTTTTTAACATTAACACTTTGTCCAGAAAATATAGATACTTGCATGATGCCACATTTGGAAAAATACACTTAAGGTGGTTCTAGGGCTGTAATTATTTTCTCTCTCCATTAATCTGTGAATTATTTTTCTGTTTATAAAATGCCAATCAAATATATTGAATTTACAGTGATATAAGAAAATCAGCACATCCTCCACAGAGGCTGTAAACTGCACATTTTTTTGCCTTTTTTGCTGGATAAATGACAATTAACCACTTATAAAAATTGACTCATAGATTAATCAACTCATTGTTTTGGCATTAGGTGATTCCAATTGTTAGCTATGCTAGAGGCGTGGCTCTATGGATGGAAATGTTGGTGTGCCGGTCAGTCAGTCCATTACTTTGGTCCAGACTGAAATATCTCAACAACTATTAAATGGATTGCCATGAAATTACCAGACACTGTATCATAATGACTCTGGTGATCACCTGACTTTTCCTCCAGCACCACCATGGAGTTGACATTTGTTGTTTTGAGTGAAATGTCTCAACAACTGCCATTATTAGGGTCAAATTTTTTGTAATAATTTGTCCTATACTTTGGTTTATGACCAAATACATACAAATTAATGTCTCAGCTGTACTTTGTGTTTACAGCTAATTAGCAAATGTTAGCAAGCATACACGCTAAACTAAAATGGTAACCACGGTAAACATTATACCCGCTAAACAGCATTTTAACATTCTCATTGAGAGCATGTGAGAGTACTGATTATTAGCCTTTTGCTCAAAACACCGCTGTGCCTCACAGAGCCGCTAGCATGGCTGTAGACACCTCGTCTTGTTGAAGAACACTCACATTATCTAAAATAGATACTTGGAATTGAATTCTTGACCGAGGTGCCCAAATGATCGAAACTTGCTCCTACTGTACAGGCAATTTTTTGTTTTAGTGTTTCTTGAAACAGCAAAAATAATTCTGGAAAGTTAATCTCAGAAGACAGAAATGTTCACTTAGTCTTGTCATAAGAGTAAATTATTTAAACTTTGCCTTTTTGAACTGTGTGTTAAATGGTTGCAGGTGAGTCACTACGGTGAAGACATGCAGAGCTGACGTTGGTTAGCTGTCCACGAATTCATATGATCAGAACATGCTGAAATATAAAAATGTTTGGGAAACTGTTGTAATTTTCTTTCTGGCCTCTTAATGACCTCACATGCCTGTACTTTAATGGAGATTTATATGTTTGAATATTTGACCTTTGTATTATCTCCTCCAGTATGATCTGCTGTCAGCTCACTCTTCCCATTCTTCTCTCCCCTCCTGACACACCTTTAGGCCCGGGGCGGCTGTCTCTGCAGCTGCAGCAGTGAAGCCTTAATCAGAGGTGCGTATCAATAATATCGAACCCAGAAATCCCTTTGTTCCCATGGCGTTTGTTCTGATGCATTGATGTACTATTGACAGAAACAGGACGGCCAGTAGTGACAAATTAAAATGTCAGCCGTGGCAAAGGTGAGCCTCGCTTCTCCTCGCCACATCCTTAAGGTGGGGTGACAGGCCATCAGCTGAACGATTCCTGATAAAATGCTGACACCTCACTCACACACACACACACACACACACACACACACACACACACACATACACACACACACACACACACCAACAAGGACATCGGTGACAAGGGGAGTTGCATATTGAAAGGAAGTGAGTCAGGTGAGAGGACAAGTAGGGGGATAAATTGTGACACAGTGGTTTAATAATAGCATTCTGGTTAGTGAGTTTGGTTATAATGGAGCTAAAACTGTCAGTGGTTCTGCTCCCATATTACAGACTGAATATGTTATTTAGCCACTTCTTTACATCTCAGTAAAATATGATTATAGGTTACTGATGAACACTGTAATTACACAAATGAAAGCATTTTCCAAGAATCAGACAAATTATAATGCTGGTGCACAGTTGTGTCATTTAGCATGAGTAGGCCTGATGCACATTGATTTCATGCAGTGTGTTTGGAGGACTGAGATGAGATGAAGACAGAGTGACGGAGGACACAAGTGCTAGGCATGCTGTCAACATTTAAATATCATCAGGCCTGTGCGTGCGCTCCCACCCGTCTGCCCACACACACGACACACAGATAGAGTATATGATAACTGATCAAGCTTTGCAAGAACTTAAGCCTCCTCGTCTCTCTGCTGGCTCTCTTTTTGACTATTTTGACAGTTGATCTGGATGTAATTGTGGCAACTTATAAATGTACCCATCCGCACATTAATCTGTCAATGTCACTCGGCTGATGTTCCAGCTGTTCTCTGGTTGTAATGGTGCGGTATTGTTGATGAGCATAACTCTGATAGCCAAGTGTCCAATCAGCCGGGGACAGCTATGGAAGTCCAGCCTCAAGAGGACCCTTATCAGCCAGCCAGGGTCAAGGACTGCCACTGATTGACAGCTCCGTTTAAGTTAGATCTACATTAAGTCATTGTGTTTACATGGCATGCATCCTAACTTCCAGGGACTAACGAGTGCCTCAACTGTAATGGTGTCTGCTTTCTCAGGCCAGAAGACTGCTCTGATATCCTGCCGTTGTAAGTAATGGATGGAGGGAGTGGTACTGTCGGTATCAGGTTTGTTTTATTCATGTTCTCTGTTGCAATATTAAGCCTGCTATCGAGCCATCCTTGACTGACCTGTACTGACGGAAGCCTCTGCAGTAGGAACAGACTCCTCGCCTCGCTCCTGTGTAGCCCAGATTCAGCCTGATCAACATGAGCTGTAGTCTAATTTATGCATCGGCATGCGATTTACAGAACAGCCATTAGCATAGCCTCTATCAACACAGTCCTATACATCCTGAGAAAAATGGTTTTATATGAAGATCAATTTGCATCATCCTGCCTGTAACTTGAAACAGAGATATACAATTGTTTTGCAAATAGCATTGTGATATGATGCACGTGCATTTAAAAACACCAATATGGGCAGTAAAAGGCAAACAGGTCAGCTACTTCCACTCCCCACCCCCACTGCTGCTCCAATCCCCTCACTTGTTCTCCAATAAACAAATAATTCTGAGCTTGTTCTGTCCTCTACTAAAAGTCGCCTGTCATTGAAAGTTTGGCATCACCCACATGAATCAATAAAATAAATATATTACCATCATAGATTCGTAAAATCCACCTCACTGTGTGGACACTTTACTGTAAAGTTTGTGCAACATTGAAATACTTCTTGTGTGCGTAAGACGATAAACATTTAAAGAACAGTTCATTTTCTTTTCACCTCCATGTTAATCAAGTTTGAGGTCTGGCTCAACTCTGATTGCAATTACACTGGCCTCGCAGTGAGTACTCCTTATTCCAAAGCTAAACAGTTAGCTAACAATGTGACGTTCCCTAATAAGCACAAGGGGTAACTTTTCTTGGATATTTTTGTCTGTTTTGAGCACAAAATTAAGTGTTCTATAATGCATTGAAATAAAGGACTTTATTTTATGAATTAAGCTCTTTACATCTCCAACAGATTCAGGCTCATTGTAGACAGATGTCACAGCTGTGATAGGGACACTGGTCACTTCTATTTCTGTCTCTGTTCTTCGCTCAGTTTCAGCTCAAATGGACGCCTCACAAGTCCATGAGTAATTTTTCACTGATTAATTTACACTGTATATGTTGTTTTTGCAGTAATATTTGTCTAACAGTAAGTCATTTTAGCATTTCATAGTGTTGACCAGTGTGTTCATCTTATTTTTGGCAGCTTGCACACACACGCAAAGTGCTATAATGTCTCTCTGGGAAGCTTCTCAATTCTCATGATGATTTGATGATTTTTTTTGTTTAATACAGAGGAAAAACAAAAAGATAGATAACAACCTGTCAAAGGTTATGGCTATGCTAAAAAAAAACAAAGAATTATTAATTTGATTAAATTAGAGCTTAGCTACTTGAAGTTGTTTTGAATGTCTGAAACTGCAGATAGTATGACAACCTACCACAAAGTGCTACAGTAAAACATAGCACAAAGGTGTGTGTTTCTGTGCTTGGTGAGCAGAGTGGACATGTTACTTTGGCCATGTCAGTCCCAGATAAATAATGTCATTGTCTCGCCATTGTTAACATGACATGCATTCACCTGGGTGAGGGAGCCAGTACCTTGGTGGGTTGCCAAGATAATAATATTACATGGGATACACTAGTTATACATTTTCTGTGACTGTGGATGTTTATGTCTTTGGAGACAAATGGTGGAGCCAACAAAATGCAAGTCAAATTTACTGGGACCAAATTCTGGTCCATAGATTTTTTTAAAAACATAATTAACTATTTTTTGGCCACTTGGGGTCAGTGGAAGCAAGCTATAAACTCAACATTGACATGTTATCATATAATAAAGCTGATATGGCTAGCATGTTAGCATGTTAGTTATTTAGACATCCAGCAGACACAGCAACATTAGAATTCATTTGGGGTCGTGTTTCTGGCTACCTGTGACCGTATTCAATCTCTTTTAGCTCTGTTTTGGTCTCCACCAACTCCTGAAGGAAATATCTGGCTCTTTAGCAGCTAAATGCTCCACTGTGTTCACCAGCTAGTCGCTAACTTTGTCTGTCTGCCGTTTTGGTGCTGAGCAGGGTACTGTGGGGTTTTAGAACTTTTTGTCTGAAAACAGCTCCCTGCTGCAGCAGAAAACAACATTGATGAGAGCAAGAGCAAAACCAAAACAGTAAAGTTGTTGGCTGTAAAACCAAAACAATAAGCTGAAAGATGCTTAAATGCTTCATAGTGCAGAGTGGAACTGCAGAATTGGGTGATAATTATTTGTGTGTTTGCCCCACACACACACACACACATATAGTAATTTGATCCATTGCTTTTATAGGAAATATTGATTATAACAGCTTTAACAACTTTAGGAGACATGTTGACTACGAATCACAAAGAGCAATGCAGGAGTCAATCAGCAAGCTTAAAATTCTGTCACCTGCTTCACTAACGGGGATGGTAATCATTGGATAATTTTAGCCATTTAAAATCCATTTAATTCAAATTTATCAACAGTTGTTGGGTGTTTTGCACTTGACTCGCTAGAACAAAGTATTCTGACTTTGGCAGACCTCTGAATTTTCTTCTTTGTGCAGAGCTTGTAATGGCTAGGTAAAACATTTAACTGACTGGCTTAAAATAACTACTGTATTGTTAAATTATCCAAGGAATTTCTATGTTGAGTATTATTGAGGTTGTTGTTAAATGTTTTATATACACCTCAAGTTGTATGCTATATGACTGCTCCTCTCAATTGTTCTTGGAGATATGAAAATTAGCACTAAATAATGAAGACCTAAATGGTGAGCTACATAGAATTACACTCACAAACATTCACACTAAATAATTTGCAGTGAAGCCAGTCGTCAGTGCTCGTCAAAGACCATCCCATTCATGTCACTACAAAGTCTACTCTCAGTCGTGTAACAGAAAGTTGTTCCTCCCTTATTTCCCTTCATCTCCATCATTTCTCGCCTATTAGCATCTTTCTCTCTCACTTTCCTCTTGTCTTCATCTTCATTATCCCCCTCCCCCCTTGCCGCTTCTCTCTCATCTGCATCTTTTGCTCTCTGTACCTACGTTTCCTCGCTGTCTTCCTGGTGGTGGAGCCGCGGCCCAGACCTAGTGGTCGTGGGGTTCCAGATGGTCTGGCTGGCAGAAGGTTCAGAACTGACCCCTCGGCAGCTGATCCTGTCCTACCTCAAACCCCAGGGGGTTCGGGAGAGAGCACTTATCTCAAACAAGATGAGAGGCAGAGGACAGGAGAGGGACCACGGTCTGGGGGAGAACAGCCGAACCTGTCATTTACTGCATTTCACCCTCAAACAGTCTGAGGCTGTTTCTTTCAAAGCGCCTGCACTTCAGAGTTGTTTGAAGCACAAGCATAAGCACACATGCTATGCTTTAACTCAAGTACAGTGTAACGAAAAAAGGAAAAAAAACTGACTTGAATAGTAGAGGGAGGGAGTTGGGAAAAGAAAAAAGATACAGATCATATTACAGACAGAAATGTGAGAGAGAATTCAAGACAATGAGGGAGGGAGAATGAAAAGGAAGACTCAGCGAGGCATGGATGACAGCTTGTGACGCCACATTAGTCATTGTGCAAGAAGACAGAGGTGTCTACACGGCCTCTTTAGTGCTGTCTCCTCTAATGGCTGTGTGTGTGTGTTTGAGGAGGTGCAGTGCCCACAGCCTATGGTGGGTCTCGCCAATGCTGCCTGTGTTTAGACAGTGTCTGCAGCAGTGTTGATGGAAACACACGGGAGGGAGGAGGGGAGGGTAGTGGG
>LKNJ01000061.1:2752-148974 GCA_002120245.1 Maccullochella peelii | reverse complement strand
GTAGTGGGGGTGGGGGTGGGGGCGGGGGGGCAGGGCAGTGCTAATTGGGACAGAAGATCGGGGTCAGGAAGAAAGAAGGAGAAGGGAAGAGGAGTAGAGGGGAGACAGGGAGTCCTCAAGCCCTCCGGTGGCTCACTCTGCTTAATGATGCGTCTATCTCGTAATTAGCAGACGGTAATTAACGCTCGGATCACCTGGGTCTCTGTGGGTCACATTCTCTCTCTCTGCCACTCCACATCCATGCCTCCCTACAAACAAGAGACAGTCACATCCCTGTGGTCCAGCTCTGTAGACCTCCCAGCAGCCCCTGTGGCTCAGACTTAGCTAATAAAAGCATTCCTTCCATATGGGGCACACATTTTATGGATTTATCTATGGTTCTGTCTAAACCAGCTTGTGTTTATTTTCTTGTGTATGTGTTTGTCTGTTTGTCTCTGCTTCAGCACTGCTCTGCTGCATGTGTGTGTGCATGCTAAGCGAGTTTATATGGGAGGCAGCCAGTGTTTTGTACACACGGTCTGTCAGGCTGTGTTAGAGTGGGCCTCACCTCCAGGCTGGTTTAAATATTAAGACTGAGTGGTGGCTCAACATGCATATTTTAATGCAGCCCTTGTGTGGATGCAATAAGTGGCACATTACTGGTCATTCAGCACAGCAAAACTTCACACCCCAACTTAATTATTACGATGTGAACCAGTCATATTGCACACAGTTAGGTTGACCTTAATGAGCCAAACACACTGTGCGTGACAGAAATAGACACTCGCACGCATAAACACACATTTGGTCGCACACAAACACATGCAAAGAAAAATACACACAGATGGTGGCGCAAGACACAATATGCTTTTGCTGGCTTGCTCCACAACCGTTAATAAAACATGGAGTTGGTGAGACATTCATTCCAGACAAACCCATCTCCAAACAAGGCTTTGTGCTTAATAATACAGATATGAATTTATCCATATCTCTTCTCCTCTATTTCTTCACTTGTGTGCCCTGGGATTGGGTCATGTTGGGATTTTGCCCCCCAGGGGTGGCGACGGCCCGTGGGATGTTCACTTTCTTATTAATTGAATTTTAAAGTGACCTTGCAGTGATATTGATCTTCATTTGATGAAACACACACTTACACACAGAGCGACACACACGCATCCATCCTGCCTTATGCATCCTTCACAAGCTCAAGGTTAGCGTGGTAGCAAAGTAAGCAGCAAGTTAGAGTGCTTCGTGGTGTAGAATATTTGTCAGAGTTCTGTGATGGCTGAAGTTTGGGAGTTGTGCTGAGCCGTGCAATAAAGGCGGGAGGGGCCGGCAGGAGAGACATAAGGAGAAGAAGGTGGAGGAAGGGGGAAAATGGAGTGTGAGCAAGAGGAGGAAGGGAGCAAGAAGGAGGGAGGGGTGGGAGCATGTCCAAAGTGCTCGGTAAAGTCAGTGTGATGGTGTGGTGGGGGGTAAAGAGGAAGAAGAGAAAGCAAAGGGTGTTATTGTGTTACTGGATTTAAAGGAAGTGAAGAGGAAGTGAGGGCAGGGTACAGCCAGGTGTGATGAGGAGAAAGACTTCTGACCTATTTTTAAAGAGTTTGGATGCTGCTTGGCCCCAGCTTCCCCACTAGCAGCTCCCTCTTCTGGTACAAGATAAGTAATACACCCAGAAACAAGCTCTATAAAGAGTTTTCATTCCACATCAGTTGTAATGAAAGTCATCTTGTAACAAATTGCTTGCATCTGAACACGCTCATCCATCACTTTGCCTGTTAACAACAGCTGTCAGAGGGAATTTTGGTTTTCAATACCAAAACAGATGAAAGCTGTTGATGATTGTAGGGAATGGTTCAGAGACACACATCTGTGGCAAAGATCTCAATGTTGCCTTCAACAAAAGTACTGATCAATGCCTCGATTCTGTTGGATTACATGTGAAAACATGGGATTAGTGTGTTGCATGTGTAGCTGTGTCGAGTGTGAGAATGATCAAGGAACTGGTGTGTGTCCATGTGTGGTTGTATGAGGGTGTGAAGGAAGAAACAGTGGAAACTACATCATAGATAGTACTACATACATAGTATCTCTACACAAATTCAGATTCACTCCTTTCTTTATAATTGTCTTTCAGTGGAACTCTGTCCAATCATCTCTTTTGTTTCCACTTTAATCAGACAGACAGAAATACGTCAGACTGCATGTGAAATATGTGCAAAAACAACAAGGAGACTTTTTGAGGTCTTTTTTTTATACTCGAAAGAGTTTTACTCACTGCAGTGAAGTTTTGTTTAGCGCCAAAACATGTTGACAGTCATTATGTGCTATTAGTCAGGCCAGACATGGGAGCAGGGTTAAACACAGTGAATCACAGATCTAAGCTTTCTGCTTGGTAACATTTACAGAGACAGAAGGATGTTAAAGAGCCTCCAATAGTTTCTGGCGTTTATCACGCACATTGACGCTCATTGTCTGATTAACTGGTACATGCAGGGGTTAATAGCAATTGATTGGTTGCTGTTAATCACCGCGGTTTGTGATTACCTGGCAGGGTCGTATTGATTGCTCATTGATCAGTGCATCTCCGCCACTTCTACCACTGTGTCTGTGAGCTCACTGTCATTTAGCGCTTTGCTGGTGCAATATTGTCGTTATGACACCCCAGGCGTCGGTGTTGCTCAATGACTCCCTGGTGGCAAATGTCTGCTGCATTACAGAAGCACCGGTCGGTCAGCCAAAGTTTGATTTACCGTGGAAAGCCAAACTGGGGAGAATCAGGCTACGTGTTTGTCTGTGGCCTTCAGGCTCTCCTCAGCCAGCTTGCTGTGGTTAAATGGTTCCTCACAAGAATCAGGTCTATGGTCAAGTGAGGTGAGGGTGGGGTATGAATTAAGAATAAAAGTTTACTCTCACCTCACTCCCTCTCTCTGTCTCCATATCATTCATTTCTGTACCTTTGGTGTGCCTGGCTCTAGCCTCCATTAAAAACCTTGTCTAAAGTAATGAGTTTAAAGTCAGTGTACCTGTCTCAGGGAGGGAACAGAAACAGAGAGACTGTGTGTGTATGTGTGTGTGTGTGTGTGTGTGTGTGTGTGTTTCTTGCACCTTGTGTGAGCGTGTTACTGCACACCCAGGATTTTGAGAATAATTGCATGCATTTGTGTGTGCGCTAAAGCTTTGAGGTATGCTTTGACAGCTGTGAATTTAATAAGCGAACGTTAAAGGTAGGAGGGAGGGGGGGAGGTATTCATAGGGCTCCGCTTATGAAATATGAATGACTGTTTCTGCATCTTCTTCAGCGTGCTTGATATCGTCTCTGGTTTGTAATTCCCCTGCTCCACTCAGAACAGGATCCACAGTCCAGCAGTCTTGTGAGAGGGCATGTTGTACTGTATATAGGTATCTTTCTTCAACTTGTCAAACTGAGCTGCGCAGAGTTTTAATAGGCTGTTTCCTAACTTAACTTAAAGCGGTATTTCTCTTTGGTGGAAGATTTTTACATTTTAGCATGCATCCCCCGGCTTTAGCTGCATGGGCAGTCAGTCACCAATACTAAGTGTCTTGGCTCTTTAAGTTTATCACACACTTTGTCTCAGTTTGATAGCCTACAAACAGGGTAACTCGGATAATGAGAGTGTACTTTGCACTGTGCCACAACTTTTACAAAGCTTATGATTGCTTATTAGTCAATCAAAAGTTATATTTTTCTCGTCAACATCCATAGTTGACTATTTCTAAGCAGTAGAAAATTAACCAAACGTTCCCTTAAAACATTACTCTGTGATCAGAAAATGTCCAGTATTATGTATCAGCTATTGAGGAAAGATGACAGTTTGAAATGTCTGTGTAGTTAAAGGGGTAGTTAAGTGATAAGGTATTGCATTTCCATAAAGTTGGTATTTGCAAGACCGATGTCTGTAAACGGTAAAAATCAAATCAAGATATCCTGCCAAACAAGGCTGCTTCAGACTAAGTGCTTGTCTTGCCCCTCCCAAATACTTCCATCCTATTCATGTGTACAACTGAGCGCAACGCCATGAATGCCTTTGAAGAGACTGTCTGTCTGACTGTCTGAAAGTGTGCTCCGTTATCCCCATTTGTACGATTCATTGCGTCTCGCCACACTCTGTGACGGCAGGCTTTTCTTCCCGCCGTCGAATGTTGCCTTTTCCGAGCAGGTACAATGGGCTGGTCACACCAGAAAGTGGTACAGGACAAAAGCACTTTGAAACTTTGTTTTGAAAAATGCTGTATAAAAAGAGTTTATTATTATTACAATAAGTTAACACAGTTTATTCAAAAGACATCAACCATGTCTCATAACATGTCTACAAATCATTGCTCTTGTGGGCCAGTTAATACTCCTAGTAGGCTTAAAAAAAAGTGGATGGTGCAACACATTACGATAGCTTCCTCCATTTTGGACTCTCCATTCCTTCAAAGGTCAACACTGTCAAGATGGTTTACTATTGGTAAACGGCCCAAATTTGCAGGTCAAAGTTCACCAAAGTTGAACTTGACACAAAAACGTTGCGCAGATTCACTTTGCCCCCACGAGCGAATCCACTCCTCACAGCAATGCTGACAGTTATGAGTGGGAAACTCAGATTTCAGATTTTTCTGAAAGCTCTGATATATCCGACTTGGCACTTACAAATACAGAAGTGTTCAATGTAATTAAACCCAAATCTAATGGATATGATGTTATATTGTGAGTGCACAATATTTTAATCCTCACATGACCAATGTAATCATACAACCGTCTTGATGTAAACGCTTGTAAGTCGTTAACTTACTTAACTTTCCCATCTCTACCCTCCATCCCATATAAAGTGAATGCAGCATAAGCCCAAGCTTGATGACATAATCAGGGTTATTTCCTCAGACTTGACAAAGCTTCTCCAGAGCCACAAAAGACATTAAGCCTTTCACAGGCTGAGTACTACTCCCCATGATAAATAAACATACATTAATGTGTAAATTCAAGTATTATTCCTGGTTAGGCTGGGAACATTTGCTTCAAATTGAAAAAGGAAACCAATATTTAACACCAGCATTGGAAAAATTGTTGTGTGAATCCACCTTTCGATGCAGAATACATTCCTATAATCTGCTAAGTTTTGTAGTATGATAATCAAGTTTGTAGCTTAAAAAACCCCCAAACTTTAATAAGTTATTTGTTCCTGAATCTGTTTCTGAATGGAGCCTTATCTAATATGGATAAGGTTTTAGATTGCAATACCGCAAGACGATGCCTGTTTTCCACACTGAACTATAATAATTTAATGTTACCGCCCAACCCTCTCTCTCTAAACCCCACCACTGCTCTTTCTACCAGTGTTCAGTTATTGTTTCTCCAGATGATAGGCTTTAGTTGTGCTGTGGATACTATAGACAACAACAACAGTCCTGCATAATGTCTCACTGTCCTTCGAACAGCTTGGTTATTCAGTAAAGACATTTATTGACTGAATATTTATTCAAAAGTTCATAAATACACCACAGGAGGCCTCTCTTTTTTCAGTGGTGCTGGGAAACTACAGAGAAACAGAAACATTAATACAAGAAAACACAAGTTGAAAAATATTTTCAGGATGCTCTGCAGTTCAAACTGAAGTGTACAAACCACAGAGGTAAAGCAGTCTTTCACAGCCCAGAATACAATTTAGAAACCGAAGTATGAATCAGTCTCGAGAGCAGATACAATAAGCAGTAACACATCAGACAAACAATAACGGGAAAGACTGTGTGGCATCATATAGATTAAGAACCAGTGTTGGTCGTATTGTTTATCTTCTAGGCTACTAAAATAGCTAATCATTTAAACTCTCTGCTTGATTAAGCCTGAGGCCTAAAGACTAAGTAGATCCCAACCATCCACTCAAACCTCCTGGCTTTCAGAAGCTTTGGGCTTGCTTACAAGTGGTCACATTAAAACAAATCCGGATATGATTTACAGTGTCGAATAGCAATGAATGATAAAACATTTCTAGACACACACAGTGACACAGTAACACAGAGTTTGGCCTAAGGTTTAGAATGAAGTAACAACCCGAGTCTGTCTTTAAACACTTTCTCCACACAAGTGAAATAAAGGCAAACAAGGTCATCAGACAATTAACTTTCTTTGTTATCGTCCTCTGTTCCCTATTTCTAATATATATTAATTCCACCCCCTCATTCTTAAGATTAGATTCCTTTTCGTCCCAACAGAGGCCCCACCCCAACCCCGGCCTTCAACACTAAAAGGGTGATGAAAGGCGTAAATGAAAAAGAACTCAGACTCTGTTTCTGCGCATCACTTTGCAGAGAGAGAAGCCTCCCCTCATCCGTTCTCCCAGATGCCACGGTTCACCACACACACACACACACATAGTCCCATAGTAGCAGAGAACTGGCTGCAAGTTCACTAGGCTCAGTAGGATGAAAGTGATGGGGTTACAGGCACATACACTAGCTCTCATTAGCAGTCTCATGCCGATAATGTGGAGATGAAAAGACGCTGCATCCCTGTGTGTTTTCTACAAGCTTACAATAGGCATCACTGTACTGCTGAAGCCTTGAGAGGCACACAACAGTGCTTATGGCATTGTTTTAACTTGCTTTGTGGAGGGGAGAGAGCAGTTCCAGTCCAGCAAGGGTAGAATACTTTTGTTTCCTTTAGAACAGTGAATGACTTACAACAGGGATGAGCGGCTGAATTCATGAATGTTGTGTCAGTCTTTGTGAATGGTTAATAGCAATAATATAATCAATATACATATTTTTTCATTATTGGGTTTACATTTTTATTTTACCTTTACATATCTCTCAAAATCTAGTCTTTGAGAGTACTGGATAAATAAAAGTTGTAGGGCTGCAACTAATGATTCTTTTCTTCTGCTGCTGATTATTTTCTCAATTATTCAATCAATTGTTTGGTGTATAACATGTCAGAAAATTCGTAAACAATTATGGCATGGTTAAAAGAAAACAACTCTGACTGTCGGCAGAAAACAGGAAACAAACAGCGTTCTCCCATGTCAAAGTCCCATGTTTTGTTGACCCATCCATCCACACCAACCTCCTCCCTCTGCAGACTTTGTGGCTCTATAATAATGTCATCCAACTTCCTCCTTTGCTCGTCATTGAAAAGATGTTTTTCTTGGGATAACTGTCTCAAACCACCAACCTGAGAGAGTTTAACACCTTAACACCATGTGCTGTGATTGAGAGTATAAGAAAACTAGTTAGCAAGTGAGAATAGAGGACCAAATAAATCGCAAAAAGTGATGGATAAATGGTTGAAAGGTCCAGCTTCGGCCACTCCAACTGGCAACCAAGCCTTCTTGTATGAAAAAAATAGTGTAACCCTATCCACTTAATATATGTATTAGTCTTAAATATCACCCTGTTTATTATCCATTCAGAAGAACACATTTGAAACATGACAGGTGTTGGTGAAGGAATACTCATCTAATAGGGCTGACAAAAAAGGTTGGGAACCACTGACATGGAATATGGTATGCCCTCTTGAACATCTTTCTTTCCTTCCTCACTTTCTTTTCTTCTCCTTGGAGAATTAGTGGAGAAGTGCTAAAAGCCACTGTGCTGTTGACAGGTTGCACTTCCACTATGGTAGAAAGTAATGTTCCAAAATAACCAGCTGGTGGGGGTCTTCTGTGCATGAGTATTTAAGTTTGAATGTGGTAATATATATGTGTGGGTGTTTATACATGAACAATATCACTGTGCAAGTGTGCATGTATTAAATGTGTATACAGTGGTGTATTTTTGCAATTTTTTTACCAAACCAAAAAATGCCAGAATGGACAAATGAGCTGAGAAAAAAATGTAAATCTAGAAATCTCATAATCTCAAACAGGGTTTAAGTAAGTAATGTTATAATGAATGGCACGGTTCGGGTGCATTTTATAATTTGGGTCCCTTTTCAAAGCCTTCAGTGGATGTGGGTGGAAGGCGCTTGATGTTCCCTTGTTCATATTAAATAAGTCAGATTTCAGCCCCCACCTCAAAAACCTATACTCACATTTACACTGGGGCTTATTGGATGTGAATATGAGCCTGTGTGTAGCTTTCCTTTCAGCTCAGGCCAGTGAGTTTGAGTCCTTTTGAACAGGCAGCAACATGAGGCAACTATGACAGGCAGGACGACCCTTGATCACTGTTAATTATCTAAGTGGACGTGAGGCTCCCAAACCACCAAAGCGATGCAGCTAGCGCTTTACATCAGGGAGGGTCTGTACATATGTGCTTTCAAACCAGTGTGAGACACTTTGTGTGGGTGCACTTGCGTGTTTGTGTGTATCTGTGTGTTGCCATCATCATCACCATTATGACATGTTGCCCTTCAAGTGCGTGTCATGCTCACAGGAAGGCAATCATTTTCTTTGTTTTTCAAACCTGTCAAACACGAAAGCACACTAAGGAGCTCTTGAGTAACATGTCTTTAATGAAGCAAAGGCGATTTAACATTTATGAAACACTTTTACAACCCAACTACAATGGACTGTCATTACACTTGAATTCAAAATGGTTGCATCATCTTTTAGAAAATGATCTGTACTTGGATTGTGGAGATGATGCATTGAATTCCCTGCTGATTAAAAGTAAAGAACAGGAGGAGTGCGTTATCAGTTTTATAGTTCAGAACTATTACTAAACTTTTAGATCTTATGGCATGAAAAGGAAGAAAACTTCAAAGAAATTTATCATTTTACCAAAAAAAAAAAGTGTACTTTACATAATGAGTTAATATTGTGTGTTAGTGAGTCATGACGGTCTAGACAATGTAGTGCCCACTGAAAAAGCCAGAGATTAGAACATATATGGTGAAAGTGTCCTTGGAAGTATTGACTGGATTACAACATATGACTGATAGACAGCAGCATCTAATCCTACTGTTTCTCATGGGAGGGAATCTGTCGATAACATAACAAGAAATAATGGCCTGTTTTGCACATGAAACCAGCAACCTGTGGGCGGTTTCATTTGTACTATAAATACGCCGACTGTCTTCTGTTGCTGCCTTCATTTGTTGCTAAAACAGCTGCTGATGCGTATTTTCTTTGTCATTTCTGTCTTACAGTGGTGAACAGTTACAGTTCATGAATAAGTTCATAATAATCTGCTTACCTTAAAGGAATAGTGTGACATTTTGGGACATACGCTTATTCACTTTCTTGCTGGGCAAGTTGGGAAGTCACTTGAAAAATGTAATTAATTATATTACTCATTACTCATCACTTTACTATCTACTCATTACACGTTACATTACGTGTTACTTTACTTTGGTTACTCAGCCCAGCTTTGTCAAAGGTGCCTTTAATCAACTCTAAATCCTCTGTACACCCACACGCCTCTTATTCTGTATTTAATAGGTGTAGACATAGACAACAAAGGCAAAAGACATTATGGTTTCAACAAGCAGCCAGCCTACAGTTTTCAGGTATTTACTGAGCATTAGCTTAGCCTCTGTGACTGACCACAACACTCCAGAAGTCTCGTCCTCTGTGAATCTGCCGGTTTCACACACACTCTAACTCTGAACAAAACCAGCTGATTCCTGAATGTAGGCTTAACAATGGGTCATGTTAGCAAGCCAGCTAAGCACACACAACATATAGGTTAAATACGACAATTTTGGAGTTACTGGGAGTCATATTTCTCCTCGTTTGGTCAAGGCTAACAGCACCAAGCTAACCGGACTGAATGCAGAGAGAACAAACTGGTATCAACCCTCCATCAAACTCCTGGTAAGACAGCGTACAAGCCAACCCCTAAGTTTTTTTTACTTTAGAGAGAACCGGGCTAACGGTTTCCTTCTGCTTTCAGTCTTCATGCTATGCTAAGCTAAGCTAATCGCCTCCTGGCTCCAGCTCCATACTTAGTGCACAGATATGAGTGTGATATCAATCTTCTCATCTAACTCTCAGCAAGAGAGCGAATAAGCGTATTTCACAAAATGTCAAACTATTCCTTTAACTGGCTTTGGAAGCCATAATAAGCTTTTGCAGAAAGTTACAGTGGAATCATTGTGCAGCACTGACTTAACCCAGAGCACGTTGTAGGCTAACTGTTAAAGGCAAGAGAAGTTCAAAGCTGTGTTATTTGGTCAGAAAAGCAGGAGCCTTGTAGATAAGATGCTTAAATAACAGGGAGAAAGACGAAACAAAAAATATTTGAAAGTTGACACTGAAATGAAACCTCATACCAAAGGCACCTCTGGACCTCTCTGAGAGTAGACAGCTGATTTTGCTGCCTATATGTTTAACAAAATCTTCCCTTCAGTTTTTCAGCGTAAACATAATGTTTTTCTCCTTGTCTGTGGAAAATCAAAATCTTGCTTTCTTTCTGTCTGCCCTACACCGAATAACAGCCATTTAACAAGTGGGAGTTTGTTGTCAGTTTTCCTCAGCAGATACGTCCTTGCATTAGCTGTCAGGCTGTCTGATATAGCGAAATAACTTCTGAGTGCCTTTACATTTATTCCCCTAAGATGTACTGAGGAGAAAGCAGAGTAAACAGAAATGCTCCGTGACAACTTATATCTGCGCAGAGGATGCTGAAGGAAGATGTGAATAGACTATGGCTAAGGGAAAATTACATCATGCCCATGGACTTCCTGTCATTCATTGGGGAAAGAGGGAGCTAACGATGCCAAAGGCCCAGAGTTTGAGTCAGATCCTCTTGCTGGCAGGTGGATCAAAGCCAGAGGCTTCTCTCCTTGTCTTCTCTGTTTAAACAAACTACGGGGAGTGGTCCACCACTTTTATTGTAAAATGAAATAAATAAATCCAAACAATAAAAGCTTTAGGGATCAGGATTCCTGTTTCCCCTTCAGTTTTTCTTTAAAATGTTCCTGTCCATTTCCAGCAGGCCGTGGTTGTTGCTCTGACTGAATCTAAGTGTTATAGTGTGTGTGTGTGTGTGTGTGTGTGTGTGTGTGTGTGTGTGTGTGTGTGTGATCTCACCATTGTGCAGATTACTGTTTGCAAGCTACATTGTGCGTGGAAAGAAGGAAAAAGCAAGTGAGAGATAGAGGGAGAGAGATGCAGAGGGGAGCACAAAAAACAACACTATCAAAGGAGGGCTTCAAAGACTATCAGCTGCGTCTCCTGGGTAATTTGCGATCCTGCATTCTTTCGACTTCAAAGGGCCGCTGTGTGTTGGAATACTGCAAGTGGGAGAGTGAGGAGGGGAGACGAGGGGAGGGAGGAGGGGGAGAATCTGATTTCTCTAATAAATGCTGACACCAAGCCTGTTTGATATTAGATTCAGGGAACAGTTTGATTTGTTATCGCCTTTGAAACTCTTCGGACGTCCTTCAGAGAGGCAAGCTGACTAGCACCACAAACCCCAAGTGCAAGAGAGGAGAGCAGAGAGCACCAGCCTGGTAGGACAATGGTCCAGCTGTAAAGATGACCATTATGGAACTATTGATTAGGAGTCTCTCTGTCTGACTCTTTGTCTCTCTGTCGAGACCCATTCTGTGCACACCTTACTACACTATGAACAGCTCAATGCACCTAAAAAACATTTTAAGCAGCCAATAAATCAGTTTCATTAGAGTCAGCCCAGTGCTGATGCAATGTGGTTCAATACAACATGACTAAACAGTTCTAATTCACTTCTATCATAGTCAAGGCCACAGCTTGAAAGCCATATATTACATATATCAATGAACTTGTATTTAAGATAAAACTGAATGATCTTCACATTTTAATGAATACGATAACATACTGTCAATTTGAAAAAAATCGACCTAAAATAAAAAATATTCAGTGGTCTGACGAGAGTTTTCTGACCGTGCAGAGCTGTTAGTGAACAGCCGGAAAGAACATTTTGGTACCTACCACAGACTGCAGGTGAAGAGGGAAAGAGGAAAGTCTCAGGGGTTGTCAGAGTAGCACGTCTATCAGGATAGTTCACAGCTGCGGTTTTGCATATTGGTACACTTTTAGGAAGTTTTCTGGAAGTGAATCTATGCTTTCAGTTTGGAGGTCTTTGGTGCAATGTAACCTTATAGAAACATTGATTTTATTTTTTTGAGTGAGGGTTAAGACACAATGACACATCCTACATGGCACACCGTGGGCCCTCACTGATCTGAAAACAGTGGCTGAGATAAGTAAATGGGAGACTGTCCTCACAAGATAAAACCATGTGAATTCTGACTTTTGTTAGGAACAAAGTATGACGTTATTAGCGCCGTCAAACCTGGAGGTTGGGGTGGGTGGATGGGTCAGCAAATCGTGTGAATCGGACACAAGAGATTGCTCGTTTCCTACCGACAGTCAACAACATTTTCCTTTAACCATCACCAGGATTGCACCTAAAAAACCTTAACCAAGTTTTCCTAATCCTTTTCCTAATCTTAACCGAGTAGTTTTTTTTCCTAGACCTAACCAAACCTCAACTATAATGACAACATATTTTGTCATTTAGTTTGGAACACTTGTTGGCTAAGGGCTTTTCATTGCAAGAAGCTACCCAAATCTTATCCTTTTCATAGCTAATTGTTTGGCATCAGGGTTTTGATTTTGCGAACTGCACATTTAGATTCTTATTTTACTTGCACATTTTGCTCCAGTCTGTCATAAGTCAGTCCTTTCATATTCATGCAACATCACACACTGACAGACTTTTTTTGTCCTATTAATTTTCATCTTGACATTGGAACAGTATACACACTTGAGGAGCATATCAAGCATATTTGAACATGATCAATATGCCCCAGGCATGTCCAGACAACTCCCAGAAGAAGCTGTGAGTGTAAGAGCAGCAGGACACCGTACCTTTTCACAGCAGGATGCTGACATGTGAATTCTGACATATTGTCTGGAGCTTGTTCTGGACGGGGTCCCATTGCATAGTGAGCACTTGGCTTTAGCTCTCCTCTTTGTGTGAGAAACACAGAAAAACAAAAAGATTCAGATACAGAATTACACCAGACAAAGTGTTAGTATAATTATCTCCATCACCTTAACAAATAACACACACAACACACAAGAGAGAGGTAAAAATCTCCAGCTGAAATGTAATTAGTAAGCTAACATGAGCACTCAAACATTTCAGGAATCAATTATTTCCAAAGATTCAGGCCAGTTTGAGCTTCATTTCTTTAACATTTGTTTTGTTTGGATTGGATTTGGCACGTTGTTTGACTGAAACATACCTTCCTATGTACATAAATCTGTGGCTACTCCCTATTTTATAAGGCCATCCCTTAACAGCTTCCATTACATCTGTCCTCATATTTACTTCCACCACCAATGTTAAACTACAGCCTGCGCTCTCATGGCTCCCTGCTCATGTCTTAACCAAGGGTACATACAGGGCTTGGTAAAGGGCTTTTATGTGGGCAGCTCCATCTGCTTGGACTGAACTACAAAAAAAAATTAAACTATTTTAAACACAAAGTCACAGACATTTTAAGGAGTGAAATTGGAAAGTGTAAATGTTTTAATTAATAGTTATCAGTTCTTTGTTGGGGAATGTGTGTTAATTAATGTGTTTCATGCCCTTTTCCCCTGTTTTCCTTACTCTTTTTCCTACTGTAAATGTTGGTTCTGTGTTGGTTTGTGTGACATAATTATGCTGTCCAGATCTCTTTAAAAGAGAGATTTTGATCTCAACGCACCATCATGCTTAAATGAAGGTCAAATTAAATGTGAAATTAAAAAAAAAGTCTATGCTTGTAATTAATCATTCAGTTTTGTGTCAGTATATATACGTATGTGTCTGAGCATACGCGCAGGTCCAGCTTGAGGCATTGTTATGTTCTGAGTTTTAGCTTAAGGGGCACATAATTGGCCAACCGCCGGGTAAGGTTTGCCTTAGGACCATGGTCACACACCTTACTCTGTGATCTGGTGTCATGGCTGTTAGCTTTGAAGTCAACTATGGATTTTTAAATAAAAAGACAGGTATGCTGATGCCTGCTGGATGCCAGTGATCAGACCATCAAAGAATGTAAATGAGATGAACATGACACAAGAAAACGCTTTATTTTGTTTGTTAAAAATTGTTCATGTGACACGTCAGACACTGACTAATTTGCCTTGGACATAAGAATTAAATGTTCAGTTCAACTGGCTAGTTATCATCAGTGACTGTATAGCATAGGGTGGTCATTGAAGGTCTTTGAAGAATCTTTTTATCTGAATTCAAGCGATGATTTTAATCAGCTGGCTAAAACATCCAGAATAAATCAACTCCGTGTATGTGAATTTATATTTGTGGTTATACTACAGACATTCATACCTTTTCATTCCAAACTGCACATTTTCACATATCTTCAACTCACCCCCTCACACACACAAACACACGGATGCACATCAAAGTGGATGTAAGGAGATAACACCTGCGGTGTCATCGTCTTGCCCCACATCCACAGTATTCACTGACCCAGGGAAGGATTGTGGTATTTGATTATTCTGCAGGGTGATTACTGTATCGTACACCACCGTGGTTTGTATGCATATGGAAGCATGCATCACCACTGATCTATTGATGCATGGGATTGTGCTATGAATATGCAGAACTGCAGTGCTGCACATTCAAGCCATTGGCTATCGATGAAATCATCTCCCAGTCACACGTGTTAGGTTCCTGCTGTCCAGTCAGGGCACCAGAGGCTTGTAAATGAGATGTAATCACTACATCTGTACTAACACTCCTGTATCTGTGCCAGCTGAAAAACACCCCATCATGCCACCCCCAAATCTCTCGCCCCTCCTCGTTGCCCCTGCCAGAGTCCCTCCCCTCCTTTTCCCTCTCTCTATCTGCTCATTAGTGCTGGGTTTGGAACAAAGAGCCATCTGGGCACGGCTACCTGCCATCTCAGGTGGGCCTTTACACAGAAAAGACAGCTTCTCTTCAACATCTGTCTGCCAGGATCAAAGACATTTCTGTTTACCCCCTTAACTCCCCTCTCACTTTCTCTCCTTCCCTCCTTCTCTACCTCTCACTCTCCTATTTCTGCCAGCAAAACTTTCCCATACATTAGATGGG
This sequence comes from Maccullochella peelii, assembly GCA_002120245.1. Lineage (NCBI taxonomy): Eukaryota > Metazoa > Chordata > Actinopteri > Centrarchiformes > Percichthyidae > Maccullochella > Maccullochella peelii. The sequence goes on along the minus strand of LKNJ01000061.1, from coordinate 133,977 downwards.
AATCAGACAGTAAATGCGGCACCCTCCTCCCCCTTCATGTCTCTCTCCGCCTCTTTGTCACTTCCCAGCTCTTCTCTTCGCCCTCAGGGTGTCATGCATTTTCCCAGACTACTTTGTTTTCTGTTTTGAGCTTTTTTAGATAATTGTTTCCCTGTATGTATAATGAGGGAGACATGCTTTTTGGAATTCCTCTGTGCTTTGCATCTCAGCAGTCACTTGACAAATATATCTAGCTTTTTCTTTTTTCAGTTATTATCTTCTCCTGCTAGCCTTGGGTTTTAGGTGCAAACACGCAGAGGACAAACAAGTTCTTCATAGAAACATCTCACATTAGCAGCTAAAAGTAGTGCTGGCATTTTTTATGGGTGTTTGTACAAGGTATCACAGTGTCCACTAAGATCAATAAACATGCTGAGCTATATGTGCAGACAGTAAAAAAAAGGGTCAGTCAGATTTACAGCTTGTAATCAGATGCAGATGGGTCCCCAGTCCCTCGGAGAGGGCAGCTTATATCATGGAAAATATTGATGTATTTTTTTTGTGCCATCCACTTTCAGAGAAATGATGCTGGCTGCTATTGCCGTAGGTAACCCCTTCCGTAGTTATGAGATGGTGTATTCAGCTGGCCTGGCCCTGTAGATACAGGGGATCAGGGGGAGTGTTATCCTTTAAGCCAGGTGCCGCTGTTCAACACAGTCGGTTCCTGCTGACTGAAACACTTCCCTGCACGCTTCTGTCTGCTTGTCTGACTGTGCTCTCGCAGGCTCAATGTGTGTGTGAAGAGGTTACTCAGGCCCTCTGTCTGATCTGTGAGTGAGTACAGTATGAATGAGCGTGTTTGATCGTCGGAGAGCAGACTTTCTGGAAGCCTCTTCAGTATAATGCTTGTGTTGATGTATTTCTGTTGTTGTTTCAAGCCCTTTGCTCAGAACTAATAAAGATTGATTAGTCTTCCGTTCAAGATCAATGGCGACGCTATTTTGGTTATGCCTGTTTGCCAGGATGCATTCTGATCAATGACAAAGCTATTTTTTGTGTCGAGGGCAGGGCCCAGTTTACTTCAGGCAGAATGAGAGAAAAAAGCTTGGCTGATGGACCGTTCAAGGCCACAGAAGCTTCAGCAGCTTGGCTAAACTCCTCCCTTCTCTCCCCTGAATAGTCTTCTGTTCTGAAAGTGTTGATAGTGAATTAATTTTGAGAGATCTTGCATGCTCTATGTCACACATTTTACCAGCAGGGACAATTACATCACTGTCAGATTACAACGAGCCACCCACTGTTCTGCCAGTTTATAAAAACACTTCCAGGAAACCCTAGCTAAAGTGTTACACGCGCCCCCTCTTGTCCCTTTTATCCCTCTCTTTCCCTACTCTTTCTTCAGCCTCTCTCTACCCCTGACCCTCCTCCAGCAGGGTCTTTCTCCTGCACTGACTTGAAAATGTCCTTTTTTTTTTCCAGCATCATGTTCAGCAGGAGACAGCCAACTGGAGCATAAAACAAGACTGTAGTCCGCAGGTAGCCATCGGCTGAGCTCACCTGCCGCTAAATTCACTTTGACAGGTGAGAACACAGCCTCATGGCGGGGCACAGCGCCCAACAGAGAGGCGAGAAGCATGTGGGTGTAGCAGCTCAGCCTCGTGGGACCTACGAGGCTGACCTAGCACTAAAGCTCGGCGAAACAAGATGGTTAATAGTGAGACATCTCATGGGTTACAAGGCTGGACTGACTGTAGTCTTTCAGGCTGCAAGATGAGGGCCAGAGAGTCACTGGAGTCACTTTTAAAGAGGAGTTCAATTTGTTTTAATAAAGAGATAATGACTTTCATTAAAGGTATACCCTCACAACACAATTATGAACCATACCATAAAAAGAAGTGGGAGTCATTTAATGAGTATGAATGATCCTGGGTGGGACAGTATGTCATTGAGTATAATACTAAAGTCAAATCATGAAATTAGCCTGCTTGTTTTATATACAAATCTACATTCTTGTTTTAACTGATACTCCTTAAAAACAAGACATCACACATGAGGTACAAGCTGTTTTTGAGTGTAAATATGATTTTGTCAGTTTCATTTGTACAGAAGGGGCCTTTAATCTTTCATAACCCAGGGGACGCTGAGGCCTTATGGTCTTAACAAGATTGGAATTAAGGGTACACTAAAAATAGACTGGAATTTAGGGTCATAGCTAACATTTGTTTGCCAGCAGGAGCCCTACAGTACAGTGACCAAGTTTCAGCTCATCAACGGAGCAGAGGAGTCACACCATCTCCCATCCTACATTTATCACCCTGCCGCTCTTTCCCCAGTGATAGTTGAGTATTTTTCTGTTGAGTATTTTTATGTTCTTATGGGATGGATGACTGAAATGAAATAGGAGTTAAGTCGAAAATGGCTTCCCTTTAAACTTAGCAGGGGACAAACAATACCATTCTGCAGAACACACTACTGTGTTTGTGTGTGTGTGCTTTGTTTGTCACGTTTTCCTTTGCCAGAGTGTTTTTATTTGTTTCACTCAGGTTCAAAACACACCACAGGGAAACCACACCCCAACATGCACATACACATGCATACCTACACACACACACACACACACACCTCCCTACTCAAACTTATCCCAGCTCCACCGCTGCAACTCAGCAAATGTGGCAGGCAGGGTTTAATTTTCTGGCCCCCCGCCTCAGCCCCAGCCTCATGCATTTTTCATCACCACCATCCTGTTCCCACCCAACCACTGCCGCTGCACAATAGTATTGATTGGCGATTAAGCCATCAAACTGTTATAAGGAGGTTAATATTTTAAAGCTGTTACGCTTTTCCACCCTCCTTACATTAATGTGTACCCTCTAGTACAGTTTCAAGGGTTTTTAAGAGTTTCCGCTCTTATGCCAGGTCAGGTTATGAATGTTTGATGTAATGCAGACGGCGGGGTTTTTTCCCCCCGCTCCTATACAATGCTTACTCCAGCTCTGAGGTGGCGTGTTCGATCAGCTGACTGTGCCAAAGGTCGAAAGGAAACAGTGTCAGTCAGCAGGGAGACTGGGTAGGGTCATACTCTGCTAACCCCACATGTGGGATATGTCTAGTTGTTGACCAATTTGCTTATGGTAATTCTAATAGATCTCTGGAGGCTACCTGGCAATATTGAGGGTTCAGCGTTAATTGTGACCACTGGGCAAAGAATCTGCAGTCTCATCCTATTCTAGCAACTGATGAGCATGTTGAGTTATTTTTAGGTGTTAATCCAGAGGAGAGACTATTTTCCTTCTCCTCTTAAAGTAATGCATATAAATATACTTAACACCTCTGGTACACCAGCCATGATATTTAAAGTTTTTTCTTGCTCATGTTTCCCATGGCAAGAAATTAGTAAAAGTTACTAGATTTAACGGAGGTTTAAAAAATGTTTTCTCTGATCTTTGGCAAATGTGAGACAGGTGAACTAGCTATTACTACTATTACTATTAATCCATTACTTTTAGCTAACTATTTCAACCATTCATCAATTACTTTTAGCCAACTATTTCAACTGTTATTCATTACCTTTAGCTAACTATTTTTAGCATTAATCCATTACTTTTAGCTAACTGCCTCACTTGGCAACTGCAGAAGTATCCCCCTGGGCTACAAGTACCTCTGGTTTGAAATCACTGTTTTAGACTATTAATTACAATACAAAAAGTTACAAAACTGTATGTTTAACTTAATTGCTGCCCATATTCCAAAGTATAGCCTACCACAAGTCTTTATCCTGATATTCTGCGTTGGCGGCAGCAACTGGTTTCTATTCATTTCAGGACTAGATGTACTGAGGTCATGAGTCCAAGTCCGCCCAATGTCAAATTTAAATGTATTGTGTCTAGAGATACTATAATCAGGCTATTAAACACCCACCATGGGATATTGTAAAATTGTAAAACTCCCCATAGGATGCTAAAAACTCAGGTAGCTACAAAGCCCTGGATACATGCTTGAAGTAGGAAAACACAAGCATCAACCCAAGATAAATGCGGTGAAAAGAATAATGCAAATTTTGGTAATTTTGTACATTACAGTAGCTACAGTTCGACAACCCACTCTGAAATCTTAGATACGGGAGCGTCCTTGAACACACCAACAGGAAGAGCTTTCAAAACATGGCCTGTTAGGAATTACCACAGGATGATAACACAATTTGGTTTATTGCGATAGATTACCTTTTTTAAAGTTTCAAGTCTCTGCTTGATTTTCATAGAGTAGTGAAATTAACTGAAAACAGGTGGGAAACCTATGTAAAAATGTAATATGCTTTTAAATCAAGTAAAAGAGAGTAAAAAGGATTTCAAGTAAATGGGTGGAATGGAACATGCAGAACTTCCAGGACAGTATGGTCCTGTTGAGGGAGTGAAACAGGGGTCTTGAGGGGTGACATGAACAAGGACAAGGGTTGATGGAGGCGAGAATGGACATGGAATGGATTATTTTGGGAGTGTGCTTGAGAGAAAGAGATGTAGAGAAACAGGAAGTGTCATGGGTGTTAGTCCAGCAGGATTCATACCTGCAGGTCTCGGGACTAGAGGGTAAGAATGCCAGGAAGGCAGGGACAGGGTCGCAGGATGTAGGTGAGCATTGAGGGAAAGCAGCTCTCCATTATTATGCAGACACAAGTCTTTGAGTGCAAGGTCGTGCACTGAAAGGCACAGATTTCACCTGTTATGTGTCCCCAACTGATACAACTACTCACTATCCACAAGCCCAAATCCATTCAGTTGATATGCTATTTCTCTGCGTGTCAGTCATTTTCTCGCTCCGCTTGACAGTGCAGACAAGTGACTCGTATAATAAGAGTGGTGCTCTCTATCAGTGCCAGTCAGTTTGTGCTGTTTAAGTCCTTACAGTGCTGTCCTCCAGGGCAGGACTGGATAACACGCTTGAGCAGTGTCCCAATCACTGTGATCACCTGTGACAAACTACACCAAGGCCCAATCAATACACTACTCTCCCGAGGGCCGAGGAATTAATGTAACTCTGCTGCCCTGCATGCCTGTGCGTGTGTTTATCGCAGCACACATACAACAAAATGTTTTGAAACTGACAATATTAAAAAAGTAAAAAAATCTGGCTGTCTATATGTGATTAGGGGGAAAAAAGAAGACGAAATGATCTCTTCTTACCTGAAAGACAAATCAGAGAGGAAAAAAGAAACAGCAAAAATAAAGAATGAATGGGAAACGAGGCCTGAAGTAAAAAAGGAAAGCAGGCTCAAGAAATTAGACTAGTAGAGAAAGTAACAGAGGCACAAATGAAGGCAGTGTGTGGGAGATTCGGTACAGGCAGGGGGGAAGCGCAGAGTTTAGTTGGTGACTCCTAAGGGAGAGTGTTCACAGCTATATTAATATAACACAGAGGGGGTAGTTAGAGAAGCTTTGTTTGTCTTGGGCTAAATTAACACCCCCTTACCATCATAATAGTCATGTCATTATAGGAGGAGGGTGAAGAGCCTGAAGAGTGTTTATGTCAATGTTTTTCCTTCCATTTAATGAGCTGGGTTTACTCCCTGTAAAAAAATTAGCAGATGAGACTATAGAGTTGTTAGTGAGGTACAGAGTTTGAGGTTTCTTTCGCTCCTTTGGTATAAGATTTTAAAGTTTGAGACACACAGCCACAAATACAGTATATGTACACAGAGTGTACCAGATGTCCAGCTGTTCAGTGGCTTCATTAATATGTTGTGAGCGGTGGTTTTACTTTTTAGTTGTCCGCGGCATTTTGTTGCCGGTCTTTGTTCCCCTCTTTCTCTACATCTCCTCTTCCTCCACCTCCCTCCCGGCTCATGTTGAACCTCCTGCTGCGGTTTGCCTCCAAACACCATCCACCCACTGCCACGACCCCCATGCCTGGAAGAGTTTGTCCCTCATTATCGGTCTTTACTGCACCCCAACCAACCTTCCCACCCAGCATGGTGTCATAGCTTCAGTACAGCATTATCTCATTATCTCCGCAGACACCAGAGAGGCAGGGCATTATTAGACATCAGACACTCCCCCTCAGTTAGAGGGCTGGGGGCTACTGACAGAGCTGACAGGTGATTAAGATAGGACAAAGGTTTTATCTGGCCATATTGGAGCAGCTAAACTACGCACTGGGCGCTCTCTTCCATTTTTGCTTGTGCATTCTGCTTCACACGTTTGTCATGAGCAACCCTCATCTGCAACTTATTATTAGCATAAAATGAGTGAGCAGTCAAAATGAACGCACAAAGGCAACAGCTGCTTCAAACCAACATTTGTGAGAAAAAAATATAAACTGGAGATGCTAAATATATATTTTCTTTATTTTTTCCTCTGGGTTTGCTCGAGTCAAATTAGGTCACATTGTTTGAAAGTTCTTTTACCAAACACACAAAGGACACAAACAAGAACAATAAAAAGGGATAGAAAAAGAAGAAATAGATGTGGTACTTGATTGGATTTACTTCATAACCCCTGTGAAGAGTAGTTGCAGTGTTTTACAAGAACTGTCATATTTGGTCAATTTGCAAGCACGTTGCTCTTGCTTTTCAGTAATTCTGTTAGTTTTAGAGCTCCAGCCTCTACAGAAATTGCTGTACTTAAACATTATATTCACATGTGTGAAAATATTTCTACACAACCAACCAACCAACAAAAAAATCCAAGTTAACATGAGCTAACGCTGGCTCGGACCTGTGTTGTTAGAAGAAGCCCTGGGTTTTAAGCAGATCGAGTTTAGATGCAAATTTATCATTTTGGCTTTTACTTGTGTCAAATGACACCCATGACGCTGAATAAATTCATCAGGTTCATTTCATATTAACAGATGGTGCTGAGGTGACACCAAGAAGCAATGTAACCGTGAGGTGTGCTGGACAAAAATCTGAAATGATATCATCCATATTATGTAATTCGATTTTGTAATAACCTGTTGTTACTGAGCATGAAAAGTGGTTTGTCCCAAATTATGTTAACTTGTTTAAATTCTGTCTTTCCCCTCTTCTGTGCCAACTGCAAACTCTTCCAAAGATACCATAAGACCAAATTATCCAACGGAAATTGTGTAGAAGCAGGTTTGTCATAAATAAATCATCCCTCCACCTTCTTGATGTATAGGTTTAAACGCATTTGGCTCTCCTACTCCTCCTTGAGTCATCTCTCCAAATTCCTTCTGTCTTCCCAGAGCTCCAAAAAGCAACACGTAATGCCCGTGTGCCTGTTTTCTTGGTTTTGGGATGGGGGTGGCGTGGCGGAGGAGCGGGGCTGGCGAGGACACAGCGCTGAGAAGGAGGAGGGAGGAGGAAGGAGGGGGGTTGTCTGTCCTAGGAGACAGATGGCGCGGGGGGCTGGTCCATGATGGGCTGGTGCTGGACGGGCTCCATGTGCTGTAGTGGGTAACTGGGGCCCAGGGTGGAACGTAGGCGGCACTCTGATCCTAAGCGCCACAGTAGTCCTCAGGCACAGGAGTCCACTTCCCCCGCCCATCTGTTCCTTCCATCGCAGCTATGGCAAACGTTCCTGTACACACATGCACACAAAAATATACACGGGCGAACATACACACGCGTTCGCATACACACACATACGTCAGAGACCCCTGCTAATCTGCAGCTTTGGGTTCAGTTGCAGTGCAAAGGCAACTCTTCCCGCAGCATTCCTCCTCCCCATCTTACAAAATTAGCCTCCAGGTTTGACTAGATCCCACCAGCTTCTGCTCCCATTTTGTGTCACGCTGACTGTATCTTTTACTGAAACGCTTAAGCTCTCCCGCTCGACCGTTTGTGTGATCCTACATAATATTAGACTACTCCCACACATACTTGTCGATGGCCGCAACCTTTGCTGTAAAGTAATCCTGGCACCAGGGATTTAATTGCTCTGCTGTCACCTGTGAGGGGCATGAGGGCAGGCGAGAGCAGGTAGAGCCACAGATTGAGAGACAGAAGCCAGAAGGGAAAAAAGAAAAAAATTGGCGAGGTTGTAAACAACAGAAAAACATGTTGCCATAAGGTCTGTAATGTATGCTGCAGGATGATGTGTTTCTGAGAGTGATGCACGTCTCTGGAGAATTTTTTTTTCTCAAATCATAAATGTTTTCATAATCAGTCTGGTAATAAACCTGCTAACACACATGCAGCACTCAGAGCGATAATGACTTGAATGGGAAGGTGACATCAGAGTCACGGTCAAAAGGCTGTTGGTGAGTCAAGGTCAGATGGAGGCAGAGTACAAGATGTTTTTCTTCTTTTAGCAAACTGGAACTGGAACGTTTTTATCTGCGCTCTGAGTTGAAAAGTACGCGTAATTGGGGAGTCATTTGTTAATTGTCTTCCTCTGGTTCTTCCTATTCCAGATTGCACTGTGTGGACAGCAGGGAAACACCCCTGAACATGTTGTCACACTATTACAGGTTCAATAAAAGCACAGTCACTTCCGATCATGTTCATGCATACGCTGTGGGCAATTTGGAGTCCGTGTGGCTTGTATGTCTTTGAACCGTGGAAGGAAATCGTAGCAGCTGGTGGAAATCCACACAAAATATAGGGAGAAATGCAAACTCCAAACAGAAAGGACCAAGAAACAAACTGTAATTTTGCTGTGAGGTGAGGTCATTTTTCACTGCTAATACTACTAATACTACAAATATTACAAGTTCCATATTTGAGTTCTCATACAGGAGTCAAGCCACATCTGAACTCCATCTATGCCACCAGTTACACCATCTAAACATGCCCAAATCTACTCTACCTGTCTCCTCCCTTGTGTCTTTTCTCCTTTAGGACAAAAGGAAGCTGAGACATTAAAGTGAGACTTGTGTACGTTTTGCTAAACAACAGCTGCTGTAGCCACAAATTCCATTTACATTATAATGGCACTTTGAATTTTTCTTAATTTCTCAAGCTTACCTTGATTCAGTTGCTTTAAAGACATCGTCATTAGGTGACTTAACTGAGAATGAGACCACAAGCAGTAAACAACATGTTTCCTGGCGAGCAATGGTGTGTTTACTTCTTGTTTTACTTTTGTGATAAAACCATTGAAGTGTACTGTATGTAGCGAATTAATGTGTGTTTCTATCCACTACCGTTATGTGAATGTAAGGAGTTGAGCGCCTTGAGATAAACAGCTGGTGGCGCTAATTCAGTCAGGTGCCATTAGACGATTGCAGAGGAAGAGGGCACAACGAGATGACGTCATTAAAAGAACAGCAGTCAAACCACAAACAGTGGAAAATGTGATGGAAACGTGTTTGTTTGTTTCATGTTTTAGCTTGAGGAAGGTTACAGTCTGCTCATTGTGATTTGATTTTTTCGCCTGCCGCCATTTTACATCTCTTCAGTGGAGTGAAAGCTTCAGTGGACGTTTAAGTCACATGCTTCAGTCTGACCGGACTGCATGACATCATGCCTTATTCTTTATAAATAGTAAAAAATATTTAAAATAAATGAACATTTAGCAACAAATTTTAAGCCATTTTAAAGTAACCTTTTATTTCTGTGCGTATAAGTACAATATTTGACTAGCTTCATACATATAAGCTATGGCATTAAGGAAATACTTTAACACACAATTAAGTAATTTTTTCTTATTTTACAAAACATTTAACACACTAACAACATATATGACATTCCACTGAGCGCCGGGCTTGACATGCTTTTAGAGAGAGGCCCTTAGCCAGCTGTCTGAATGCCAGTTAGGGAAACATTAGACCTTAAATATTAATGCAGTAATATGGCATTGTTGGAATGCTTACTGAGCTGTGGGCTCCAGGCCTGCTGGGTTATTTGTCACACTCCAGAAAGCTCACAGCAGCCAAGAAACCTCTATGAAAGGGCGAGAGCTTACACAGTGCAGAGCATGTAGCTTCTTCAGATAAGAAAAAAATGCCTTTTATAACTAGAACATTGGAAGCATGTTGCTTTATTGTTGCCGTTTTGTATCTTTTATGTCTCTAATGTTCTCTTTCTTCTGCAAAATGCTCCTGGACTCCTCATAGTTGTCTTTTGTAAGTACTAAATTCAACCAAAGCCCAATGAAATGTGGCTGTTCGCTCAGAATCCAATTGAGATTTGCACAATCAAAAACAGGTGCAAAATGCATTAAGCTCAATAGTCAAAGCAGCCCTCCCCTCCTCTCTATCTCTCTTTTTCTCTCTGTGTGAATCTTCCAGCAACAGATGGCCGATGGAGAAATCAGCAACACGTTTATTTTCTCTGTCCTTTATTTTAACAAAACTGTGTCATAGTTGGATGGCTACCCGAACACACATATTTTAGTATACATTGATCCTGTTCCAGCAGAGATATTTTCAGCTTACATCATCCAGTGAACTGAATATGTGTGTCTCTGGGAATAAGTCGCTTTTCACCAACAACAGTTTTTTAAGATTTAGTTTTTGTGTAAACAAAAAATGTGCGAACATGCATGAAATGCAATGCAGAATCACCACGCACACACAAAAAGTACAGACACACACAGCCTCAGTGCTCTGTGCTTTACTGCTTGTAATGTATTAAGTTAACCTTGGAGACACCCTATGGTGCTTTATCTAGAGCTGGCAAAGATGCCTTAAACTCTGCAGGGAATGGGAAGATGAGAAGACAGAAGGAAAAAAGATACGCTAACAAGTAGAGTTTAACTTCAGAGAAAAAGTGAGATCATTTTTTGGCATATATGTGTGTGCATGAATGTGTGCAGGTGTTCGTGTATGCGTGTCTGAGGAGGTTATGTTGGAGCTCGACATCTGCCTGATTGGATATGTAAAGAAATGCAAATATAAAATCAGTGATGGGATGCTGGCACAGGCTCACAACCGTGAAAGAGTTGCTGTGGATTGCGTGGAAAGGTCGGGGACACTGGGGGCAGGGGTGAGTTAGGGGGTGCATGCGGTGAGAGGGGGTCAATGATGTGAATTACATCGATCGCAGGCTTCCTGACAAGTGTTCAGTGATTTCCTGTCCCTGGCAGAAATATTGTGCTTGTTAATTCGTTTGAGTCAGAGCAGCAAGGGGGCTCAGTGAAAGAGGCAGCGAATGTGTGTGTGTGTGTGTGTGTGCTGCTGCTGCTTGGAAATGGTGGAGTGGGGGGGGTCAACGCAAACAGGATGCTAATGAGTCTGCAGTAATCAATGTGTGCTTAATCAGCTATTCATCTCAGAGTGGCCACGGGAAGGATAGACGAGGGGAGCGGAGGGAGCGGTGAGAGAGTGTTGGGAGGAGTTCATGAGAAAGTGCAGGCCCAACCTCTGATTCACTCCCTTTGTTGAGAACATTGGTTCTCAGGAACCCCTTGGTGAATGCAGATTTACTTTCCTTCAGACCATGAAGCAGCCAGTGTGTTGTTGGGTTTCTGAATGAGCAGCTGCTCTGCTGCTTCACTCCTCTGGAAAATAATTTGATATGATATGATATAATGATATGCAGTGTAAGAGATGGTGATGTCATGATTTGTGACTGTTGAATGCACACATATAAAATATTATCTAATGTATCTATTAGGGAGGAAGCATTTTACAGACAAAATGTGCACCCACACAAGGGTAGAGCTGGAGTTTGGTCAGTGTTTCCTTAAAAATAACACCTTAACAAACACCACAGACTTGTGGTAGTCTTGATGAGAAATTATTCTAATGAAATCAATTCTTCTATCAGCCAAACTACAGTATCAAAATTGACGTTGGCTAAGCCCTACCACCATTAGTTACTACGCCTGGAAAGCTGGCAGATTTACCACCGAAATTTGGCAGATTTTATTTGCTGTCGCTAACTATCTGTTTAAGCTAATGTTATCTCCATGAATAGCTTGAAAATGCTGCTTAGCTTACATATTTGTTCTTATTTTCAAACAATGTTTTTTCACTTTTAATGTTTCAAGAGAAAAAAGGCTTTTAGCACGAGGAGTAACTAATGTGTTTGGCAAACTTAACGCTACATAGGGTAACGTTGCTGGAGTGTTAACTTTCCCAAATCCAGTAAAGAGCAGAACAGAGGTGCTAACGTTACCCTCCTCTCTGATAGCACCCAGGACCAGCTTCCACATAGTGGAAAAATACAGTATAACACAGTGGATATGTGAGTCATGTACGGGGCTTTTTTAACGTAATCTGTAACCCCACAAACTAATGTAGTTAATGATATGCTCCTGGGCCTTGGAAGTTACGCTCTGTTACTACTCTGGGTAGTAAGCTAATTAGCCGGACATACTAACAATTGCAGCTTTTCCAAGCTTTTTAAAGAGTATTGTTCTTACTACAGTCCCATGCACAGCGATTTGACATGGCAAGCCTGTCAAGCTTGGGATTTCTACATGCTATAGTCATGGTAGTTAAGCTATTATTGGACAATCACTGTTCAGGGGAGGGGTTTAGCAAACGATCAATTGCACAGGTAAGTAGTTTGGTATTGTTTTGTGCTACAAGCATTTATTCATACAAAAAAAGTTGTTGAAATAATCATACATTCATTTTAAAAGGTTGTTTAACTCCTAGATTACTTGTCAAAAACAGTTTCATGCACTTGCATTCCCATGAACAGATCACACGTCTTTAATAAAGAATTCATAATATAGTACATAATGCTCTTGTTCATAAACTTTAATTATTTAACCCTCTCACATGGGACATTTTCTCACCTTTTTTAAAATTTTTTCCAGCATGGTTGCGCATTAATCCTGTTCTTTACCCACTCAGAAAAAGGCCACAACTCAATCAGTCTCCCGTCCTCGGTAACGGCGGCCTTTAAAAAATGACTCCATACCCTGAGTTGACAGCCCAAAGATGGGAAGAGAGGAATTAATCTCACAAAAAGACCCAGAATAAAAAAAAAAAGGGGGGGGGGGTATAAAGTAAAAAAGAAGGTTGGGGAGGGTGTGGAAAAAAGCTGTGTGTTTGGTGAATGTGGGGGCAGCTGGGGCCCACTCACAAATTGTACACAAATCCTGCAGCACACGGTGTATGCGCGCGCACACATATACGCACACCCACACATCCAGTACGTGTGAAGATAAGAGGTGGGAGGGAGAGGGAGCAGGGATCAATCCATATTACGGTCTAATCTGTATCGCCCTGGGCTGCCGCAGACGCAGGGTTTTGGGGGACCTTATGAAGTGTCAACAAGTTCCATCGGGAGCTGGCCCAGGAAAATAGGGCCACTGCATTTGGTTGTTAATATTCTATAACAGGTCAGGTCAGTGCAGACACTGTGGTGTCTACTTCTGAACTATTAACAAAGGGACACATTATTTGGCTTCCTTGACTGGCCACCCAAATAGGATGTGACATGAGGGCAGCAAACAGCTGGAGGGGGATGATACGGTAAAGTAGTGAGTAGAGAAGTGGGTAAGCAGAGAGAGAAAGAAAAAAGTGTTGATTCCTGGCAGAGGTCCATATCGATGCTCTCATGGAGTGTGTTAGTGAGATTGCGTTGGTGTGCGAACTGTATCGGAATTTGGAAGGAGAACAGAGGCAGATTGGGGAGAAATAAATGGAGAGAAAGATAGATTGCAAAGGACTATGCCAGAATCTCAAGCCTTGGGAGGGCGGCATCTCTCTGAAGCCGTCCATTGTGAATCACGAATGCCAGTAAATTTATCACATCGCAGCATACAACACTCCTCGTTCTATTTCATTGCTCCTTTTGATCATTCCGACCATTCATCCTGTGAGACAGCAACATGTACATGTCCAACAGTTGTCACATACCAAATCCGTGACTATAATTTAAATGGCTCAAGTCTGATGTCGTGTCATTTGGCTTGTGTTGGAGAATATTTGATAAGGCTACATCATTACAAACCCCCCTATCTATCTATGTATCTCTTTGGGTAAATGAGCAATGGCTCTCGTTTGAGCCGGAAAGCCAAGCTGTCATTAGTCTGTCTTCAAATACACCCACTAGCTCTAATGATGCAAAGACATGCCTGGCTATGCCTAAGCACGAGCCGTTTGAAGAGTATGAAAAAAAAAATGAAATAAAAAGAGTTGAAGAAAGATGGATGTAGCGACGTGCATGTCTTCAGGTGGAGGTAGTATTTCACCGCTAAGAGATGGGGAGGATGATGGGATCTTTTCGTGGGGTGGTGATATGTGTGTGTGTGTGTGTGTGCTGGTGTGTGTCAGTGTTTCAGTTTTATTTTCATTTTAAAGAGGAATGGGCTTTTAACATGCAACTCAGAATCTGTCTGTCTGTCAACCACTCTTTGATGTCCTGCTGCTTCTGTAGCCTTTGAGAGGGCTTGGGTATCATTAAGCACTTCCAATGAGTCCCACATAGAAAGATGACTTGATCCCTAAAGTTTTTCATCATCAATAAAAAGGAGTCTGTCTCTCCTTTAACTGGGAACTTCAATCAACCTTAATTCATTTATTTGTCCATAAATAACCTGCCTGGGATTAGCCAAATGATATTCTTTTAGCGTTGCTGGAAAATCTATCCCTGCCCTCTCTTTTTTTTAGAGCTGCTTCATCACAGCAATGTCTGGCGTGTGGCCCATAATGATGTGCAGGTATCCATCGTATGTGAGTGATGTGAGGCTAATATGTGGAGAGCCAGTATATGCCTGTCACCAGTAAAAGGAGAGCATGAGCATTCCAGAGTGCAACGCATGCTGAATTCGAACGAGGGGGAAGACATTAAATATTCTTTTTGATTGCATATCCAGCTGCATATTCTCACAGAGGGATTTTGCTTTTAACTGAATGTGCTGTACACAAGCACTTTGCAGTTTAACAAATATTTTTCCCCTGGCAATGTCTCAGCCCACCGGTGGTTTAGTACTTAATCCTTCCCAACAAATTCAGATACTAGATTCAACCAGGGGTGGGCGGGGAGCTGCCATTGCTACAAAGGGAATTGTTGACATTATTAAGCTATCTGTTTACAGTAGAAAAAGCATTTTGTATCGCAAACAAATGTATGGTTTCAAACCCTATAAGCCCTCTGTAGGCTATAACTTAGCTCATAATGATGAAAGTGACCTTGCTCTGGAGAGTTGAGTGGGCAGGTTTTACTAATGTAGCCAGGAATACTTAAGGGAATACTAATGTTAGTTGAGGCAACATCTTAGGCCTGCTTATAGCAGTTCTTACCCCAGGTCTCCCCCAGAATCAAGGGTCCTTTAGAAAACGCCCGTCTTCTCATCTCTGGCTCTGTTCTGAAAGCTCATTAGGACCAGAGATCAAAGAGTGGGGCAGCCGGCCTGTGAACTGGACACTGTGGGCTATTTCCATCTATTTATCACTCATACGGCTATTTTGGCTCTCACTGGAGGTGATCTGCATCCAGATTGCACCACAACTTTCCTCTGTAAGCATGCCATTTTGGTGACATCCATCAGCAGCCATGCACTAAGAGTTCTCTGAACTGAATGCCTGTTTCCAACAAATGCTGGCCTGTACACGAACAGCTTTAACCTTGTCCATATTAGAGTGAAATATTGAGGCTGTGCTAATTTTACGAAGTATTTTAAAGTTCAAAGGACATTGAAATGCTTTGTGTGATATATACAGAAACGTCACAGTTCCAGATATTATCAAATCAAAATGATTCCCTAATTTATCAGATTTATATTGTAGTTTCTTACCCTGTGTATCTTGTTTGGTTTGGTTCGTGCCCTCCCCGCTCGATTGTGACACCACATTATGCAACATTTGTGACGTTGAAATAGCAACAATGGAGGAAACTTAGACAGAAAACACAGAAATGTTAAACGCGCCACAGACAGGATTTATTTGAGTATGTATGTTCTAATAAGATAAACATACTATAACATAAGATAAGAGAGAATTGAATTAATCCCAAAGGAAATGTTGCCAGTTGCCAGTTTATAAGGTACACCTCGTTAAAACTAATAATACAACAGTGCTGTGGTGCTGTTGAACTGTATTGCATTATCCAGAGAGATGTTTTTCTTAGCCTACCCTCATTGATATAAATGGAAAAAATAATAGAAACACCTGTCAGTACAACACATTACAATACAACAGCACCACAAACTGAATCATCCAAATTGTCAATAGAGTTGAATCAACACTTCTCTAAAATAGTCTAAACACAAACTGAACATTATAACCTTCAGGAAGTTAGGATTTATTTCAGGATTGTTGTATTAGACTGCATTAGTTTTAGCTAGGTGTACCTAATAAACTAGCAACTGAGTATATACTATATATTTGGGGGGGGGTTGTTGTTGTTTTTTCCAAAAGACAGATTTAACAAAGAATGGCCAAAATTGAAGCAGCACTGGCCAATATATCCTGACTTTTAGTCCCCACAATGGGTCAAGCTCCAAAAATGCTGGATCCATACTACACTTACCATAATGCAATGAGATACAATACCTTATTAGAAACTCCCTGCCTGCCTGGAGCTGCTTTGTGGATGCTAGTTCTCTCGGCCTCAGACTAGCTGCTAAGTGGGAACTTGATTGAGCTGAGGGTGAAGACAGCAGGACTAACAATACACCTCCTGTCTCAACCTTTTCCCTGCTTTTATAGTCGACAAGACAAACACACCTGCAAGCATACATGGGCTTAGACACACATGGTCATTCACCCACATCAATGAATGACCTCAGACAGCCCAGAGCAGGTGATGAGCAGGCGATCTGTCTGTGTGCTTTTAAAGTTGTTTAACGATGACATTGAACAACCAAGTCAGACAATACTGTGAGGACAGGTGAGCTGTGGATCGCATTCACTTAGTGGAACTGTGTTCTCCCTCAATGCACAGACTGTGGAACACAGGGGCATGCAGTATTTATAACCTTTAAAACCTTTCTATTCCTTGGACTTATAGGTTCTATATCAAACAGGACAAGAGTAGAAGTGTAAGAAAATGCACAAAGCAGGAGTCTAACGGAAGCTGGTCTATGATGGATGAGCCACAAGGGACAGTGTGTGACAGACAGCGTCACACTGTAGTGACCTCTCTGCACATATTATATATTATACATGACGCACCTTCACTCCACATCGTCATTCGTGTTATAAACATACCAGAACAGGGCAGTGACCCGTTCCCTGGAGCAAGTGTTTTTGCTCTCACAAGCTGTCCAAACATTTCTGCCTTTAAAGGCCCATCTCAGTCCTTTCTGCCTTTGCGTGGTACCTGGCTTCTTTTAAAAGCAGCACTCACACTACTGATTTATACTTCAGAGAGACTGAGACTGAGTGGGAGAGAGAAGGGAGTGAGTATGTGTCTATGTGATTCGGTGTGTTTTTGTATGTATCAGCCGCTTGTGCGCTTTGCTGCAGGAGAGCGGGGTGGTTCATTGCAGGATTTGTTTTTTTGCCAATTAAACAGACACTAATATCCGTCACAATGCCTGAGCTGAGGGGCTTCGGGCTTCCAGGTTGCTATCTTCGCAGTGTGCAGAGCAAACTAGGTTACACCGTCTACATAAAAAAGTTGATTCTAGCACATCAGAGCTAAAGCAGCCAGAGCACCCCAATGGCTGTCGCTGGAGCTCAACAGATGTAGCTTCCTTCGCTAAATCAGCTCCTGGAAAGTTGTCAACACAGCTCTGCCAGAACTGCTGGCTGCTTCTCTTCTTCTTGTCTGTTATAGTTGCCTTTTTTCTCTTTGCCTCTGTGTTTAGTGTTTGCTGACTGACTGTGGGAGAGATAATGAGGAGGGTGTTCTTTCTTTTTGTCCCCACGTCCATGTCCTCCTTTTGCTTTGCCACACACATTCATACATCATAGAATCACTATACAGTATTGTGTAGCATATGTGTCTATGGGTGTATGGGGTAGGGGTGTGTAGTAAGAGTCTTTTGATGCATCCTACTATCATGATAGTATTCACAATTTTGCATGAACAATCTACTTTTAAGAACCCTGTTGAGACTGTATATTTTAAGGGGTTTATCCGTGAAATTTGACCTAACATGTTAGCAAACTGTTCCTTATTTACAAATCCAGCAGACACAGAGCAACATTAGCATTCATTTGAAGTCCTGTTTCTGTAAGTTCAATATTCACTCTCCTTTTAGCTCTGGTCTAGCCTCCACCAACTCTTGAGTTAAATCTCTAAATGCTCTATGTTCATTAGCTTGTCGCTAACTTCATCTGTCTGCTGTTTGGTGCAGAACAGGTGGTGTACAGTGAGTTTATCAGGGCTTTTTCACTGAAAAACAAGGTTGATGAAAGCAGTGAGAGTGAACCAAAACAATAAAGTTGGGGACCACAAAACAATGAGTTGAAAGACTTTAAAAAGCTCAACAGAGCTGCAGGGAACTGATATAAATATACTATACTGTATATACATAAATAAAATATAGATGCATAGAATAAAGTCAAAGTTAAAAAAAAAAAAATTGTAATAGTATAAAACAGGGTGAAACATATGAATGAAAGTGCCGGGTACTGGTACAATGTTACAAATCACAAACGGTGAGTAAACTGTACAGAAAGATGCGTCTGTGAAAATCACAAACATGGAAGTATTAATGCAATTTAAATGAAAACACTGTAAGAACTCACCTTAATGGCCAACAGGCATAAAAATAGGCATATAAATTATATATTAAAACTCAGATTGACATGGTTGAGCTAGAGGTTAAAGGGGGTCAAGTGAAAAGGTGATTTAACCTAGAGGAATCAATGACACGTCCACCTCACAGCTACAAGGTCCCAGGTTTGATCCACAGCCACTGGTGCATTCTGTTTGTTCTCACTCTATACATATGGGTTTCTTTCTTCTAGATACCCTGGCTTCTTCCCACAGCCCACAGACACACAATCAGGTGGATTAGAGATTCTAAATTTCCCACAGGAATGAATGGGAGTGTGTTTGTGTGTGTGTTTATCTGTCAATCTGTGTTAGCTCTGTGATAGACTGGCAACATATCCAGGGCTTTCCCTGCCTTCTGTAGAGTGTGTATATAGGATCCACCCCTTCCCCATTATTATTAGCCTGGAAAGAAATAAGTGAGAAAAGACAGCACTCCTTTTTTGTTCTGAAAAACAAAACTTGTGTCAAAGTAATTTGGTGAAGTGTTAAGATTGTCATTGAGTGGTTCACTGCAAGGAATAGGTGCATGCGTGTGTGTGTGTGTGTGTGTGTGTGTGTGTGTGTGTGTGTGTGTGTGTTTGCATGTGTGTATAGGTAAGTAGGACACTTCTACATTAATAATGGCCTGTCACAATGTATTTTTTCGAGGCAGTGCGAGCGATTAGACCTGACTTAAACTGTGTCCCACTTCCACACTATATCCTAATACAATTTTTACTAGGTACTAAACTTCATAGTACACTGTATTGACAGTTCATGTTCAAGAAATTCATGCATTTTGCTATTTTGTAGTAACAATTATTTAAAACCTCCGCCAACAAACATCACTCAAACACTGATTTTGAAACGCTGCTGCCAATTTCAATTTTGGAAACTTAACAAAGAGAAAGCAAAATGTTTTTGCAAACATTTAATACTTATTTAATACTCATGGAGCTGTCTCACCACCATCCAGAATGTATATTTTCCAGCTGTGAGCAAATCCCTCACTCAGCACTACATACTTAAATCCCAGTAAGAAATGATATGTAGTATGGAATTGGGACACAGCTTTGCTCTCAGCATGTGACAGGCTGGGGTAGACATGAAAAAATGCACCAAAAAAAAGTCCTGCTTTCATTTTTAATTGTAACACCTCATGTATTTATGAATGAGCACACTATCTGGACCACAAAATCAAGCTGCTATGTACATCAAAAAACTGTAAATACGGCTTTAAATTTGTAAATGTTTTTTTAAAAGTTTCTATCACTTTCTGGTGTGTGACTGTTTGATTAATGACTCATATCTGTAATCATTATGGGTTAAATAATGTGTGGGCTCATCTCACCTTTTTTACTCTACCCACAAACTTCCTCATCTTATTTCATCCAAGTCTCTGTTAGGCAGCTTTAGCTTCGGGCTGCACAATCCTAATTCAATTACTCACAGCCTTAATCACTGATCCTGTTAAATGGCCCTTGTGTGGATTGTAAGTTGGATAGCTAGGCAGCCGAGCCATGTTGCAGGACTTTTCAGGGCCAGCAGTACAGTAACCCCCTCACCCAGGAGCTGGCATGGACTTAAGTGTGACACCCACGGACCAGACTGTCTCACTCCGCACCTAGTTCATAATAACATGCTCCTGTCAAAACTGGGCTGGACTAGTGTGAATAGACAGTGACGCATCCTGTTCAACTGCCATATCCTGACCAATATTACACACTGAAATAGTGCGATGAGTTGTGTGAAGAGGCAGTCACCCAGAGGGCAGATTTTACTGAGTGGGATTTAAAACACAAAAAGTGCGTGATCAAATTTAAATGTTAATTACACACTAAATCTTAAGTATGAAGCACATACAGAGAAGTACCTAAAGAAGGATAAACACAAGAGTGATATAAGACGAGATGTGTGCAATAGGAAAAAAATGTTTAGTGTCACTGAAGCAATACCCTCAAACACCCATTAAATGCCTCAGACCTGCTGGGCAGAATAAAGGACAGGATGAACATTGACATTTAGCCCTCTAAAGTGGAAAGTAGAAGGTGGAAAGGAAGCTGAGGCTTACTGCTAAAATTATAATCTAAAGAAGTGTAATTGTTCCCTGTGTCACTACATCACAGGGCTGGCCTATCCACTCCCATGCTCTTTGTGCTTTTACACCAAGAGCCGTGAGCTCACCTCTCTGGCAAGAGCGTGCCTGCAGACCCCAGGGACTCCGGTGGCTAATGGAGGTGGAGGTGCGAGATAGGGAGTGGTCAAGTTTCACTGTGCACCCCTGCGGCCAGTCTCATTTTGTGCTCTTTGGCCCCCTTTACCCTGGCCTTGGAGTTAAATGTCAATCAGGAGCACTGGAAGGGCCTGCACAGTGGAGTGGAGGGTCCCACCACAAAGACAGGTTGACCCTGCCGTTTGAAAGTGCCGTGTGAAATGGAGAGGAGGGAGAGAAAGCAAAAGAGAGAGGGAGAGTTTAGGGAGTGAGTCCTTCACTGTCATGATGATAGGACGGAGCGTTCTTGAAAGGCAAGCAGCTGTGCTTTCCAAAAGCCAGGGCCGCCGCCCTGTAGCGCTCCAAAGAGCAGCGCAACAATGCCTGTCTCAGCACATAAATAATTCCTACGTGTTAGAGTGTGTATGCATCCACAAAGGTGTGCACACATTTACAGTATATGTGTGCCCTGTCCTCTACTGTGTTTACTTGTGGTAGATTTATATGTTCACAATTTGTGTTAATATGCACTTTTTATTTTCTGTGTGTATTGGAAAGACTGTGCAGCTGTGTTTGTTTTTCCATAGATCCTGTCAACGACCCCCCGATCTAATTTTCCCGACCTTGTCAAATTGTGTCTCAGTATGTTTGTTTGTGGCAGTGACAGAGTGTTCTTATCTCATGCAGTATTGAGTAGGTTATGACCTAGACATCTCGTCCTCTTCATCCAACGCCTCTCCATCTTCAATCTCCACTGACTTGTGTCCCTTATTGATACCTCTAGCCCTCCATCTTAATTCCACCATGAAAAGCTCTCTTGAAAGATCCTTGTATTGTATGTTAACAAAGGGGCCAAAGATAGAGGACCCCGATTGTTATTGGTATTTTTCCCCTCCTTCTCAATTAAATGTATTCTGCCGTTTAAGCCTAGCTGATCCCCTCCCTCTTTCCCCAACTCTCAGATGTGAGACAGACGGAGGGGCCTGACCGCTGGCCAAGGTTAACAGAGCCTTAAACTGTGTTTGAGCTCTGCATCACACGCCCACCACCGCAGAGATCAAACACTGTTCTTCTCCCAGCTCCCACTGACAACTCTCAGCTAACAAAACTGTCTCACTTCTCCTTTCTTTGCCCTGTCTACCGTGAACCATATCCAGCCCACAGCAGACCTGATCAGACTCTAAGCCCAGTGTGAAACTTCCCAGTGTGAACCAGTATGAGCCTTCCCACATTCATTATACATTTTGATCCTGAATATATGAGCGCGGTGATTGATTGATGCCCGTTTAGATAATCTGTTTCAATTTAGAATAGTTAAAACAGCAGTAAAAAGTTGTTATAAAGTATTATGACAACTTGCTAATCATATGAGGATTTAGTTCATGTGTTTGTTATTGACTTTCCTTGTAGGCCTTGTCATAGTCCAATCTAAATTCCTGCTATAAGCTCAACTTTATTGCTTCAGTGAATCTCACAAGAAAACAGCAAATTCATCACTGTTATGCCAGATTCTGTTACATTAGGCTAATCCCTCTCAAATTACAGTTCATCAGCACTCCCTCTACCTGCCTATACATGGCTACAAAAAAACCACTAGAGTGTGCATACAGCTGAGCTCCAGGATACAAAAATGACCAGTAGTTCATGAGCACCACTTTGTGGCACAAAGTAGAATGGCAGTGCTTGGTTTGCATTGTGCTATGTAGCCAATAGATAGCAGCAAAGAGCTACATGGCA
Source organism: Maccullochella peelii (assembly GCA_002120245.1). Classification (NCBI taxonomy): domain Eukaryota; kingdom Metazoa; phylum Chordata; class Actinopteri; order Centrarchiformes; family Percichthyidae; genus Maccullochella; species Maccullochella peelii. The sequence continues at coordinate 111,544 of LKNJ01000061.1, read as the reverse complement.
GGACCATGATACCTGTGTGACCTGAATGACATGAAAATTGATGGATGTCAATCATCTGTCAAACTGAATGCTTGGCAGACATCTAGTAGTACAAAACCTCTCATTATTGCACGGTTTATATTTTCCATCCCACCTCCTTATGAGGGCTAACAACCCGTTGTCTTTAATGATAGAGAGGTTTGCATTGCCTTTTGAAGCCAATATTTTGAAGCCAAATTGTGTAAGGGACCTTTGTGTTAGACAACTGTTAGGCTAATTCAATTTACTCTACTGACAGACTGAATGTAGCCAAGCTAAGACAGGCAAAACAGACATACTGTGAATGTGCCGTGAGGCCTATCCTGTCCTGACAAGTCTGCCACTGCTTAAGAGTTCATTGTCTTCCCTGTGTGACTTTATCATAGCCTCAGGGAAGGCATTCCACTCCTTCCCCTCCACTACACACGCCCACACATTCTCACTAGTGCACACATGCATACAGAAAGCACTTCGCACTTGTTATATGGGTGTGGTTTCTGCTGTGCAAGCAAGAGCACAAGGGAGCAGACATAATGATAGCCAGTGTAAATATGAACCTTTGACTCTCGAGGCCTCAGTTTGATAACTGATTAAATACAGTTGATGATGAGGTAGCCTGCAAAAGGCTTGGAAGAAGCCTCTAACAATGTGTAATGAACTCCTTATGTCAGTATTTTAACACATGCCTCTCCTTTCACGAGTGCACTGCAAGTGTACAAGCTGACCTAGATAACTCAGGGAATGTAGATAATTTCAGTCAGATCAATTATTTATAAAAAGATGACAGGACGTGCTTGCTTCGTCTTGATATACCAGAGACATAATGTAAATGGTTGCTCCTTAATGGCTGGGATAATGTGCAGCACTAAATAGGCAAAAGCCATAGTCAGCAGTTTATTGAAATCAGGTAAACTTCAGTCCTGTAATTTCTCTGTCATAAGATAGGAGAAAAACTAAAACAAACAGCTGTATCCTATGCATCAAGTCAAGGTTTCAATATGCCCAACAGGGGGCTCTGTGCTTCAATTTAAGTTGTATATGGCTTAAAATACTCAAAGTAATAATAGTCAAACTAAACTTAAAAATGCACCACTATGTTTCCAGATAAGATAATTTTTCAATAAAATATCAATATTTGTGACTAACATTTTTAATCACACGTTTAAGGTGTCCATAAATTACTAAATGTGATGGCTTCACATCTAATCTCATTATGCAGGCACCAACAGATTGTAAATGTGTTTAATTACTTACTGCTGACTTTTTCAGTGGATTGGTTAAGATCAGGTGAGGAAAAATGAAAAGAATATACACTGAGTTCTGATTTTAAATATACAGAAGGTATATAATATATATTGTATTCTTTTCATTTTTCCTCCATGCATCATCACTGGCGGGTGATGATGCATAAGACACACATCAGGGTTTCCGGCAGTGTTTTATAGTAGAGGTAGACCACCTCACCTGAAACAAAGACCACGTCCGCTAACATCATAGAAATGAAAACACTTTTATGAAATAAAACATTAACATTTATGTGAAAAGAGCAGAGCTGCTATTTCACAGAGGTGATAGGATATAGTTAATGAGTTTGACTATTGTTCAGGCAGTCGTTTTCTAACTAAACTGATCATGAGATGAGATGCGATCCAAGATCTGGGTGGTTTAGCACAGTGGCTGAACAATTTTCTGAAGGAAAAACTGCACATACTGATGATTAAGATCTACACAAAATGATAGCTAACATGCTAAGGAAATGGCTGATAGTATCATGCTGTCTTATCAGTATAAGCACTGAATAAGGAAATACCTTAACCTGAACAGAGGAATGCATGAGCACTAAAGTAGACTAGCCTTGATGCTAACTTGTGGAAGGCACTGGAGAGCTATGAAGGGCCTGGGCCTGGCTCAAAAAAAACTGTACAGACCAAAACAATATTCTTAGAAAGAAGATGTAGTAGAGCAATAACACTGCTGGGAAGAAGCTGCACAGTGTGCTGAGGCATTTTGTGAGGAAAGATAGTCAAAATTATGTGCAGAAAGAAATTTTTTTATTAAAAAATGTTGGAATATATAACACCAAGAATACCTTTAGTGCAACAACCAAAGATACAGTATGAGGACAAGAAAAAACCTCAACATGTGGCTGGCTAATGTCCCCATATTGTATGTCCTCTATATGTGCCCACAGGTTTGGTGAAATACACAAGGCTCGGAGGACAGCAGACAGTGTTGCTTACAGTCTCCATCCAACAGTATCAACCGGAGTCTTGATGTTGTAGTGCAACACTCAGCAGTCTGTTTGAATGAATCCTTCATCAGGCAGTCTCATTTAGATCAAGATGTGTCTTTCAAAAGAGACAAAACAAACACGTGAATTAAGGCAAATGTCAGTGACTAAATGCTTTAAAACCAGATTATACTGAAATAATAAAAGGAATACACTATTTTGTAGAAGTCTGGCATGGGTTACCCTAATTAACATTACATTAATAGAGAATGTAGCCTACAGAATTTCATCTTTTAAGTTTATTGTGAAGCTTATTGTTGATACATACCATTTCTTAATTGCTAAATGCACTATTTCAAACCAGTATTGCTGAGCATCCCTTTAGTCTGTAGAGTCAGTTGTCTCGTTTGGCCGATGATGGTTGGTACAGTTTAGTTTCTGAACTGCTGAATTGGCTTTTTCAAGTCATTTCATTAGCCTTGTGCTGCTGAGATCGATGATGAGGTCAGAAATGATTGTGTGATGACTACAGCTTTTAACTAGGTCATATAACACCCATTCAAGCTGTCCTACAGTGGTTTCTACTTGTTTTTTTGTTTTTGTTTTCATCTATGTATTCATCAAATGTCAGTATGTACTCAAAATACTTTGAGGTTTGTTTTTGCTTACTGGTAGATAGATAGATAGATTTTTTAAATTTGTTTAATCATTATTAAATAATTAAAATTAGCTCCACCTTTACCAGCTGCAACATTAAAGTGATGCACACATTAATGCATCAATAACTATAATCCAGTAATATAATATACATGATCATTCTGCACAGTATTTTACCTTTCGATACTTAAAGTATGTTTTGATGCTAATACTTGTGTACTTTAACTAAGTACATTTTTGACTTTTACTTGTAACACAGTATTTCTACACTGTGGCATTGCTTTTAGGCTACTTATGTAAATGACCCTGAGAACTTCTTCCACCATTGTCTATGTGTTATACATTCTGCACAAACTAGGTTTACTCAGTTTTTAATGATTGGTGCATTTCCATAGTGTCACTGTATGCATGCAAAAGACGGAGGATTTAGTTTATGACTCCATGTGCAACACTTGCCAGCTCAGTGTGAGTCTTCCATGGTCCCAGAAAATGCACCGCACTTGTATCTAGCCCTGGAAACAGACAAACACTGGTTTGTTACAACTCGAAATTGAAACACGCCCATCCTCTTGTTGACAGATTGATATGGCTAATTCCTCACGCAAGGGGGCGCTGTTATGCTGGATGAGGGCTCTCTGCCCGAGTCTAGGTTCAAGACAAACGTGTGTGTGTGTGTGTATATATATCCAGTGAAAAATTACCCGGAGACGGACTGAGACTGTTTTTATTTTACCGTACCAATGTGTGTAAACTATAAATATATTGTATTAACCCCGGCGGAATCATCTCATGGACACAACAGTATATCGAAAATGAGGGAATAATCGGAGGAGACACACGGCGAGGCTCGTCTGTAGCTAACGTTTTGTTGAACTGCGAGTGGGATCACAGCTGCTGGCTACGAAAATGTCGGGAAAAATAGAGAGCAAGCAAGGTAAGTCCTACCCGGCTAGACTCAACCACACTGCTCCACCTCGGGATACTGTATAACGGTATTCCTCACACGGGGCACGGATGGATCAAATGTGGGATCTATGGAGCAACACATACGTTAAATGGGGCTCCAAACAATGCTGGACGAATATATTCAGTGTAAATGGTGGTTTAATTGGGCCTTATGGATTGTTCTTTTCTCGGCTATCCAGTTAAAATAAAGCGTCACTGTAAAAGCTAGCTGGTATTAGCTAATGTTACTCGCTGGAGCAAATGGATTTTCGGTACCGTTTCATCCTCATGCTGACTAGAGATAACTAGCTGGTTAACTGACCAGTAAATGATTTACGTTGTTACTACTCAAGTAATTCATCCAGATGGATGTCGTGGGCTAGCTAGCCCAGAGAATACCATTTAAATGTGCTATAATTCTATAGCGTATATGGTACTTCACCGGCATTTCACCGTTCACTCTCAGCTCAACGGTCGTAAATATACCATGGTTTGATTGTTTGAAAGCATCGCTAACATTCAATAACACATTTCTCCTTTTCACCCGGGAAGAAACATCTTAAGACAATTTTTAAAATGAGCATATGGTGTTTGAAATTCGTTTTCTGCTTCATAGTTTGCCGTAAGCTAACATTTAAGATTGGTTTGTAACGGTAGCTAGCAACAGCGAAAGGTTAGCTTTTCACCAGCTAACACTAGCTACGCTTGTTACCTAGTATACGCGAGTTGCAATGCGTTCACGCCCAAGACTGTCGTGTGTTTGTGTTGTGTTACTTTCAACATTGTGCACGTGGCGTTTCTCGTTGCGTTAGCCCTCGTTGTGGCTACTAGCCGTTAATTTTGTATGTAGCTTTAAAGACAAATAAACCACAGCAGAGCACACTGAGTATGAGAGGAAACAGGGTGGTCTCGGGTATGCCTTTGGAAGGAAACTTTATACCCGCCAGCTACACTTGCATCCCACTCCACCAGCTGTCTCCCTGCTTCGCTCCACATACTATCCTGACCGGTGATGCCTGCAGTAAATGGACACACACACATACACACAGCTCCCAGTAACAGGCGGGGAGGGAGTGTCATCCACCACTAGCTCAGTCATTCTTCATAGGCGTAAAAGTTTCCGATTCCTTTCGTGTCTTGCAGACAGATGACTACATATGGTCACAGCTAACTGAAAACTCAAGAGACAGTGTAGCTTTTGTAGATTCTGGTTCAATGATAAATCAAAAGGAAATACAGGCTACAGTGTAGTTGGATAATAGTCACTATGAGCCCCATCCATCACTTTTTTCTTGTGGACCCACTTCCCCATGCTTCCTATTTGTGTTTACCGGGTCACTTGTTGGCCTGTTGTCTCTGCTCTTCCCCATGTACCCATCGATCCCAAATATGTCCCCAGAGGACAGGACACACTATGCTGGATGCCAGTGAAATTGAAAGACGGGGCAAGGCTGGGGACTCATGGTAGCACTGAAAAACTGTGCAGCAGGCATAGTTTCAGCGTCAGCCCGTTAAGCCTTTTCCTCAGAGAGAGAGAGAATGTGTGTAAGGATTGGAGGAAAGAGCTGGTGTTGTCTATGTGCGCTTAGGCTGTGGAGACTCTACAGAAAGGGGACCCGTTTTAGAACTTGACAGAAGGAGATTAATTCACTGGTGGCTCGAGGAGCAAATTAAAAGGGAAAAGATTTGCAGAAAGCGAAATAAAGTTCACCCCTATAAGTAGGGATTCATGCACATGGATATAGTCATGGGTTAAGATTTAAATAGTGATATGATGCTGCCGAGATGTACCATGCAAATGGTTACCATAGCACACAGACCAAGTAGGACTATCAATGCACACAAGGACACCAGGCTCCAGCAGGAGACTTATGGCCAGCATTTCTTCCAGAGACACTAGCTACATCAACATACTTCCTAATCACCATGGATACTGTGCACTGCTGTCACTGACTTGTCCTCTCTGGCGTGGGGGGGGGGGTAAACACTCACACACTGTTACCTGTTTAGAGTTTCCTCTGCACCAAGTTGTGTGGAGCTTACTTAGGATGTTATCTCCTCGTGGGTGGTTCTTGTGTCTGTTTCAACACTGACTGAACCCCGTTCTCTGTGTACGCACCCACATGACTTCATCAGCCTAAAACTGTAAAATATAAACAGAATCAGTGACTCTGATGGTGTTGCCCAAAAGCCAACAGCAGCAGACAGCCAAACTCATCTCACTGCTTACCTCAGAGAAAATGAACTGGGTGGAGAAGATTGAAGATGTGGGTGTAGGTTTTTATTTGTAAATTTACACTTGGTGTTGGATCTTTAAATGGACTCAGAAAAAGAGGACTGCCAGGGTAATTGGATTGTAAAATGAAAAGGTACTGGTATAGGTACTCAAATCTGAGGAAGTTTTAAACACACCACACATGTCCATTCTACCACAGGTCTCTTTCTCTGTGCATCAAACTTTTCTCCAGAATTGGGTAAATTTTATTTTTCTCACCGGTGCAAAACCAGCTAATGATGAGTGATATAAAATGGTTTGGGTGTGCTTATATTGTTTATGAAATAAGAAATACTTTCGTTTCCGTATTTTGGTGTATAAAGACTTATTTTAGCCATTCTACCATGCTATACTGTGACTCTTTGTGAATGCTTTCTGAAATTAGTCATTAATTGCTCATTGAATGTTTGTCTATTGTCATACTTCTGATGACCTAATTAGACACCCTGGAATGATTCCACTGTTGTAGTTATAGTTGGCAGTAATACATTTAATGCAACACCCTATAAACAGGCTTTATCATTGTTGACATGGTCAGATTTTTAGGAAAAGTGACACAGAATTTTAGTAAAGCTAACACCTTTAGCTTCATGTTGCAGAATAAACCCTGCACCCACTTCTCAGGAAAACATTCCTGTAGAAAAATACAAAAGAGATGCACATCTGGTGTCATTCCGTGCATGAAGTCTTCATTCACACGAATCATTTTAAAATTGAATGGCTTGACTGCAACTTAAAACAATTATAGCTGCTCCTTGTTGCCAGATTATGGAGACACTGTTCATATTACAGACTATGAAATTAGTTTTATCCTGAACATAAGTAGAAGCTTGAAAACTCAAATATCTGGTGCCTTTGTAAATGTTTTGATGAAAATGTATTGTACTATGACCCTAGTAGTGGCATACTTATAAAACCATGTGTTTGTGCTTATACATGGATCTTGTGCACATGTTTGCCACTTGGTAGGATGTTTGCATTGGCGTTAACATTTACATTTTCATCAAAGAAATAAGTCTTTGAGTGTTGTTTTTTTTGTGTCTCCTTCTGACAAACTTTACAGCAAGAAACACACGTATAAACACACAACTCCATGACTAAAAGAAACAAGCCCTGTGTGAGACAATACTTGTATTATTGCAAAATTTGTGTCTTTGTTTTCGCCACAGAGACTGGGATTGTGACACAACAGTTTTGGCATGTCAGTGTTGGTAACAAAGTTGTGGGAGTAGCACAGTGTGTTATAATTAGCCTGTAGAGTTCTCTCGCGCTGGACAGTCAATGGTAGTAGCCAGCCACGGCGGAACTGATCCATCAATTCCTTATTTTAGGCCCCCTGCATAGTGTAGGAGTGTGTATTTGTGTTTTTGCCTTTAGCAGGGTTTAGCTCTAATGCAAAGAGTCAACTCTCGAGCATTCCTAGAGTTAACATTTAAGTCATTTTGATGGCTTTGTGTTTGCTAAGTGGTTACTGCATCGCTTTCAGACTGAAATATCTCCTCGTCTGATGTTCAGAAATAGCAATCCCCACATGCCTTAGTCACCAGAACTCTGTGCAAGAGCTAAAGCAGTCGTGATAACAAAAGGGTTCCCCGGATGATTAGGTTTACGCACATTGCCAGTGAGTGATCCCACTGTTGCACAGAGCAAGCTGTGGGTCTTGGTTTGACATGCTGCAATTTTGAGGTTTGATGGCAAAAAGCATTTCACCATCCCTCTCCCACAGAATGAGAGGCTTGCTGTTCCCATATAGGTTTAGCTGTGTTGTAATTAGTTTTTTTGTGTGTGTGCTGCTGTATATGGGACAGCAGAAAGAGGGACGGAATAGAGCTTAGGAAGAAAAAGAAAGAGGGTGGAGAAAAGGTAGAGCATTGATGGGAATCGAGTCTCCGCACAGACAGAATCAGAGAGAGAAATGGATGGATTACATGTTGGGTAGTGCCTGAGCCGAGGCTATTGATGAGCAACGGAAGGCTATGTTTTTGAAGGCATTCAGGTCTTTGTAACATGAATATTTTCAAGGCCGTTCCGCCTTCAACATCTTCCAAGGAGCTAAAGACGGACGTTGTTGTTTACAGAGATCTCACATGTCATTCAATGCGACTTCCATTTACAGTTCTTATTCATCCTCTCTGCTTCCATCTGTGCTCTTGAGACTTCTTTCTCAGAGGGGTTCGTCTTATAAGATGATGCTTCACTTGATTTCACTGCTGCGTGTTGGCCTACATGCCAGAGAGCAGGTCATTTATTCCCGCAGGTGGCCTTGCTCAATTCCTTGTGTCTGTTCAGTACATCCCCTTTCCAGATAACTGGGTTGGACCGTCTCCAAGACCACTGATGACCGCTTAGACGGCTTCACTCAGATGTCCAGGATTAATGTGATTCTAGTCATATTTACAAGACATTTGCAAGAAGAATTATTTAATAAACAATCGACTTGGGGGGGGGGAGTACATTGCTTTTTGATTCCTCTTGCCTTCTCTCAGGGCTATTTGTGGATGTTTCCTCTGCTGTGTGTTGCAGCTGACTCAAGAGAGAATGATTATGCCGACTGGTCAGTTTGTGACTAACTCTCAGCAGTGCTATTGAATGATAGCTGTGAAAATGCCAGCCTGACCAACAAGTCCTCAGTATACAAAAAGTATAAGCACCAGTATCACTCCTGGGCCAGTAGCTGTGTGGACTTGGGGCCTCTTGGATGGGCAATATAAGCTGGAGGAGCCAGGCCTCCTCAGAGGACACAGACTCTTCTCTACAGGGGGATCTAGATGAGGACACAGGTAAAGACACACACATAGACAGTTCTTCTCCTGATGCAGGCATGGTGGCCTGTAAGATCAATGCTACACTTGCTGTTTTCTCGTTAATGCTGACATTAGTCCATTGCTATGGAGTACTGGAGAAACGGGACTGTTGACAGTAAGTTTCCACAAAATGCTTAAATCTTTTGCATTTTATTTTGGCTATTTAAATAATGGTGATGATAGATTTTTGCTGTTCTATTCTGTGCAAGCTATTCTGTGTTTTCTCTGCAATTCAAACAGCACAGAGCCTAATCAAGTCAGAAAAACAGGCATAAATTCAAATGTAAATGAACAGACCAGAACACAGACTCTATTTGCTGCTAAAAATTATTCTCAAGCACAGGGTTCAGTTTGACAGGCACTGTTACTGGAGTAGCTGGTTACAGAAGTTTCATGCATTTATTCAACAGTTTTTTGTGAGATAAATGCATACTTGCATTGTTTTTTGGGGTGTGTGTGTACTTCTTTGTTTAAGGCTGGTGTTGCAAGCTGTCGCCATGTTTTGGAGCTTTAATGTAAAATAGGCTGGCCGAATGAAATGCAGGGGACATTCCTCTCTGTGCTTTTTGTGTCGTGTGGCTTTATTGAAGGTGCTCATTTGTGCTGCTGAAGTCTTGGGTGGACCCAGCCCGTGGAGGCTGCTCTGCGGGGCCAAAGCTTTCCATCACGGGCTGCCTCTGTGCTTCGCCTCGTCACCTCCAAAGTTTGTAGACAGAAGCCATAGCTTCTCTAACCTTGGCTCATCAGGTGACGATCTGCCAGTGTGCACGGATGCTGTGGTCTTAATCCAGTTACACAATACAACAAATTGGTATTGGTTAACTTGGTGGCATTTTAAATCCAACCTGCCTGCCTTGCTTCACTGGTAGCTTGGCCTGTTTGTTGGGGTTAACACAGTTTGATTTTTTTAATGTTTGTAGTGAGTTTGTGATTCTCCTGTTAAGCTGTGTGAACAGATCCACCCTGGTGAGCTGGTAGCACATAGCGGGCTCCATAATTAAGGTAGTTGAGTCCATCATTGTGTAATTACACAGCGCCAAGTGCCATAATACCTTGTTTTGAAAACACACAGTCTGTGGCACGCTTGGCCTAATAAATCTGTGCACTTCAGCCCAGCGGGCAGTAAGAGTCAGTGTTTGTACGGGTGTGTGTGTATGTCTACCCCGGCCTGCCCAGTCTCTGTAGCTGTGATGGCCCTCATCGGGGACAGGTAGAGAGACTGATGTGTTTCAAACAGACGGACTGCATGGTGGTACAGATGAGGAGGTCTCAGTTCAGCCACAGTTGAGTTGCTGCTACCGATGTTTTGAACTACTGTAAATAATCTTATACCACAGTTGGCTTGACTGCAGTGAAAATCCACAGTGCGGACCATCAGGAGGACAATTCCACTTTCCAATCTCTTTTATAAGCAGAAGCAGCTGATACTTAATGCAATCTCAATGCAGATTCACAAAGTATGCACCTGTGTTAACTAATTACACCTTCTCCTGTGTGTCTTACATACTGCTTAGACATCCAGATTGAAGAATCACTATACCAAACCCAAAGTCCCCACGGTATGTGTTCAGTCTGATACAGTATAAAGTTCAGTATATCTAAGGGACTAAGACATAGACATGCTCAGGCTGTTTCTGTCTTTTTATCCTGCAACAAGTTAATTGCATCAGTCGAAAGCACCTGGAGGTGTAGGTGTAAAGTCATCCTTGACTAGATGCTGGAACTAAAACTAGGAGGGCTGAGAACCACTACTGAAACTCCTAATGTGTCCTATGGCTTTTTCTTTCCGTTCTTGTTTTGCAGTGAGATTTCAATTGTTCATGTTTCAGCTTGCTAAGAGTGTGTTTTCCTAACATTTCTTGCAGAGCTACAAGTTATAGATGCATATATTTCCATTTTAAACCTGAGCTGTTTATTGGCAATGTATTTTCTCCAAAGGAAGACAGAGTATTGCCATCATGCTCTACCTGTGATAGCATGTCAATTTGAATGAAGATCCCCAGTGTATTATATGGTTATTTAAAGCACTTGCTGACTACCGTGCATATATTACAGATACAGTAATGGCCACCACTAAGAATGAAGAAAGGAAATATCTGCCTGCATGCAATTTTCTAAGCAGCCAAAGTAAAGTGAGCAGCAGAGAGAGAGTCAGAAATAGTGAGTGGCCTTGGCGAGCAACAGTCTCAATGGCGGAGGGAAAATGTGGAGATCATGAAAAAGGGTTTTATGTCAAGCCGTGTGTGTGTGCTTGTGTTGAGTGTGTCAAATCATTCAGACCCCAGGGTGGCATGGCTGGGTCAGGGAGCTGGCATACAATGAAGGGGATGTCCCACAGTTGCTGCCAGTTTCCGATGCCGGTCTAAATCAGGAATGGATCGAGAAGTTGACATTGCTTGCAAACAAGTCACCGTTGTTATCAAGGCAGATGTGGGCGTGTGTTTGTCTGGGTGCATAAATGAGTCTGAGTTGTTGGTTATACCAATCAGTATATGACATATTTTCACGCAGACACACACAATGTATATTCCGTGAGTGACTATGACAGAGCCTGTGGCCCCGTGGGCAGAGTGTGCACTTTATGTTTGAGTGTGCCTGCCTTCATTGACTCACTTCCTCTTGGATGTTCCTCCTCATGCAACCTGAGTGAGATAATTTGTTTTTAAAATGGCAATAAAACAAACAACACAGTGGATTTTTGAGCTTCCAAAGAAATTGTAAAATACTTTGTTAGAGTGAATTAAGTTTGCGCCTGCAATCAATGAATTTAGGTCTGATGAAGTCAAACAGAAAACCTATCCTCTCAAGGTTTCACTCAGCACACACTTTGTGCTCTTGGTGTATCTTCTATTCCAGTTGAAAGAAAAGGAAAAAAATTGCTCTTAAATCTTTAACCGAGCAAGCACATGCATAATCATTTATATTATTGTTGTTGTGAGGCAACACATATGGGACATCTAGTTTGCACACGCATAGCCATTATAGCAAGCATCCCAACATATTTATACGGACAAACTGAAACAAATGAGAAAAATGCACAAAAACGAGCAAGACAAAACAAAAACGGTAATAAAGGAAAACCCACCCCTCACCTCAAACCCTCTTTAGAGCTACCCACTTAAAATTAGGCACTTTGTGAATGTGCCAGAACTAACAAAAACTGTTAAGGTTGCGTATGATCTCTTTCCAATTAAGTGAGGAAGGGATACCAAGTTTCAGCAAAGTCCTCCTGTTTATCTTTCAAAGCATATCAGAATTTTTTTCCAGATGTAGTTTATTGGTCATTTCTGCAAGCCACTGCTTCACTGTAGGAACCCCAGCTTGTTTTCACAGTCTGAGAATGAGCAGCATCAGCTCTCCAGCAGCATCTTATGTTATTCACTTACAGCTGGAGCAAAAGATGTGGAAAGGACGTTGCAATTACCTCATCTTCACACTGCTTTTCTTTATAGACTTGTAATGAGACGCATCACTGTTTTCAGTCACATCATGCGCAATCTGATGTTTTCTTTAATAAAACATAGAAGTGAGGCAACTTGATTACACCGAAAGGATGATCTTATAGTACCAGATGTGTTTTAAAGGGCCCACCATATTATTTTTTTGCGGTATAAATGTAAATGCACAACCATGTATTGGCGTCTTTTAACGCAGAATTGGTGCAGCTGTGATAAAATGCGCATTTTGGAGGGTCCATCATCTCTTTTGTTCAGTATGTCTGCTGCAGTGTGTCTGCATTCAGAGGAAGTCCAGAGGACAAAACGTCGGTCAATCAATATATCGCTGGAAGATGATATGCAGACGCAACTTCTTTCATTCATTTTTTCACAGTAAGGCTGCTGCATAATGTAATATGTGTAGCCGTTTTAGTTGTCATTGTTATGACATCAAAAAGAAATCTGCTGCCATTGATTGGATTTGATGAATAAATAAAATTACTCCAAACAATTGATTACATCTATATATTTTTTTTCATGTTTTATGAGATTTTGTTTTAAAGACTTATTATCAAGACCTGATCCCAAGTGATCCTCAACAATAGAGCTCTTGCGGTCTTTGTCCCGCCTTCTTTTAAACTCTCAAATCAAGTTCCTCCCAACTTTATGTCCTGCCCCAACATGCTGTTTCATGTGGAAAAATGTGAAACCACAAAAGACTTAAATATATATGACAGCACAATAGACTCAGCTCAGAAGTGACTGATGACTACTGTAAATAGAGAGCTATTAATACATTAGCACACAGTTTTTAATGAAAGAAATTCACAACACAAATTTTAAATCCCAAAATGGGGAAATAAAGCACTTGGGAATATTTATATGAAATATAAATATGACACATGTACTTTCTAGAGTGAAATACGTTAATTGTTTTCTTTGTGTGCATGATGATTAAACACATTGTAAAAGAAACAGTAAAGTTATTTTAGTGTGTGGTGGATTATTCATCACTGACAAAGTTTAAACAACCCTTGCCTAATTATACGTGGCTGTGCGAGGGCGAGTATTGTTCTTTGTGGCGGGCACATCTGTCATCCAAGCCTATTTTTAAGAAGCTCTGAAACAATCCGAATGCAAAGAGTTTGGTTTGCCACAGTGGCATCTGTCTGTCAGTCTTGTCCAAATGCAATGTTTGTGCGCAAAGTGTCAAGAGGATGACAAGTAGCCCACCATACAGACAAGATCATCTTTGTACAGCACTCGAACACAGGGAGAGTGGTACCACTCCTCGCTGCCCGAGGCCATTTACTCACAAGAACACTGTTGCTTATGCTTCTGTCTCTCTGTATCTGTCTTTGTCTTCTCAGGCTGTGAAGCGATTGGTTCTCTTGTGGCTGTTTGTCTGTGTGTAGGATCAGTCTCCCATCTCAAGTGCTTTAAAAGTGCCTGTTTGCCTCATGCTCTCTTGCCAAACAGCTGCCGTTCGCTGAGAACTCTGAATTCATCTCAGTAGATCACAGGGTTTTTAGCTGTCGCAGTGTCTCTGTTCTGGTGCTGCTTGATGTTACAGATACTGACAAGCTGGGTATTTATAGCACTTTGTGGTTCTTTAGTCTATTGGTTTCACCCAAGGTGAACCTGCTGCCTGCCAGCCGATCTGCTCTTGCTCTGCCGCAACACTCGGTTCAGAAAGAGAGCTTTAAATGGGATGTAAACCACTGTAGCCAGAAGGTCACTTGAAGGATCAGACTGCTTTGGGCATGTTTGTGTTGGGTGATCGAGTGTCGCATTGAGCTTCTTTGTCTTGTGTGAGTTTCTGTCTGGGTGTGTGTGCACTGTGCTATTTAAGTTGAGGTAAGTTATACAGGAGAGCTGTAGAAGCAGAGCTTCTGAGTCCAGGCTGCTCTGGACTCTGAAGTTTGTCCAGAAAAGAGGGAGTAGCTCTAAGTGAGACAAGGGACAGGAAATCGTGCCAGTGGCCTCGGCGTCAGGGGGGAAGGAACAGGAGGGGTACCCAGGATGGTGTTTATGTGTGTGTGCGTGCTGTATGATTTCCCGCTTTCAACGCCTCTACTTCACATGTGCTTGCCCTGGCCTCTAATATAACAGTGTAAATGTGTGTCCCTGTCTGTCTCCTCACTCACTCCTCATGTCACATCAGTGGACTCATGAGCTGTCACGGCTCTGGATTCCTGGCATAGCTGAGCAAAATGTACAACCATCAATATCACAACTTGGGCAACAACTAGTGATTACTGACATTATCAATGAATCTTCTGATCAATCGTTTGGTCTTCAAAATGTGTGAAAACAGAGCCATCACAATTTCCTAAAATCCCAGATGATTCAAGTGCTTGTTTGTCCATCAAACACTCCAGAACCTGAAGATATGCGGTTTATTGTCACATAACACAAAGAGAAGCAGCAAATCAGCCCAATTGAGAAGCAGGAACTAGGGCATGTTTAGCATTTTTGTTTGAAAAAATGACTTAAACTGTTAATCGGTTATTAGATTATTTTTCTGTTGATCAACTAATTGATTATTTGTTTCCGCTCTAATCAGTCTTTTAATCTATTTACCCTAATACGAGTAAAATGACAATACGTAAAGAGTGGATAAAAGAAGTTATTTATCCCGCAACCCCTGTTCTCTGAAATCACGAGTCTCATTATAGTGTACCCCATAGTGAGACACTGAAAATTTCTTTTTGAAAGAGTACATTTTTAACTACCACAACTCTGCACTGAGTCTCCCCACAGTTTACATTTTATTATCATCCCAATGGCAGGGATACCAGTTCTTTAGGTAAACTAGTTTAGAACCAAACTACAGTAAATTAGCCCATTTGAACATGAAGAAGATGTGAGCATCATTGACATTCCAGTTTTCTTCCCCTCCTGCAGTGATACCCATATCTTTCTAGAGACTACTAGACTTTATAGCTCATAACTATTGTAATCACCTCTGGACCTTTCCTATTTCACTTTGTTGTTTACTCAATCCCTTTGTCACTGTGCCAGTAGGATGTGCTTTCTAGTTTAAAAAAAAAAATTATTTTACAATTGGGACATCAAAAGCTTTCCTGCTCGTGTGCTGTAGACTGTCATATTTGTTGTCGATGGTGTTGAAACCAGGCCCTGCGGCATCCCCTCTGCAACCTTTTGCTTGTGGTTGAATAGTTAAGAGGGACTCTGTCTGCTCATTTGTTTCTGTCTGGGGATGTGGACATGCATTGTGCGTATGTGCGTGTGTCTGTTGTACGTAGGAGGACAATCGAGTGACCTATAGGCCTCAGGGGCTCCCTCCATAGCTTTCAATACAACCCCACTGAACTGCTGTGCCAAGTGCTCCCATTAACTAGTTCCATTAGGTCGCCCAGTGCCCACTATGAGACCTCAACCCATATTGAAACCATACAAAAAGAGACTACAAAACTACTGCCAGAGAGTGAGGATTGTTGGAATAGTCATAATAACTTAAAGGGCAGTCACAACCCACACAGTCAATAATGCAGTACTGTATGTGGTCATTGCAACACTAAAGCTGCCTCATGCAGGATCACTAATGAATTGCTGTTAATTTAGTTGCAATTACACAGAGACATGCTAACATAAAAGGGAGGGTGTGTAAGAGTGGCCATCAAAAGCAGTGGAGCGGATGAGTAGTAGTAATAATAATAATAATAATAATAATAATAATAATAAAAGAAGCTTGGGGATGGAGGTTAATATGGCATCTGAACCACCAGCAGTCCCAACAGTATATTTGGACAAATATTTTTTTTCCTCAAACCCACACAGTGATGTGCAAATGTGGACAAACAATGTGGTCTTTACCGTCATCACACACTTAACTAGAAAGGAAGAAATGTGTGGGCTAACTACCAGCAAATGGCACCAGTAAGAATGAGCCACCAGTCTGAGCAGCAGCAGCAGTGGTAGGAAGGCACAGAGAAATACAGACGGGAGAAAATATGCTGTTAGCTCTGGTCAGAGAGCGCTTTGGAAGAAGGAGTTTTGTTGGCTACATAGTTAAACAGAGCAGGCATTGAGAGACTAGAGACATGTAAATGTTTATGCTGCCACACAATACACAGGCCTAATGGTCCCACCCTCTTTCAAATCACCACCTTCCAGGCTACTGGCGTACATTTGACGCAGTATAGAGCCATACCATATGTCTTACTGGGTTGGAAATGTACCGATCTGAGTGGGTGGTTTTTATTCCAGAGGAAATTCAAAAATGTTTTCTCAAGAATGTCTCACCAATAATTAACTGCTTTACCAGTTCATGGAATGACTCACTTTGGATTAATACTGTAATATTTCATATTACCTACTAAAAAGACAAACCTTCTCTTTGTGAGCGTTTGAATACAACCACAGCAGGTGTCAGCTTCCCTTGTGTGGTATTGCAGACTGTTTATTTCTGTTGCCCATTCATCAGCAGTTAACCCGTCCACTATTTGATAGTGTGCTGGAACACACCCCCTTACTTTGCAAATAACATTTAGGTATATTGACACAGCTCACCATTAGATTGTGGTTTATTAATTACATATACACAAGAGTTTTCTGGAATTAAATTCTCCTATCTGGATTATTAAACATCAAAAGCAGTAAATAATGCCTATTATTAGGGAACTGATTAAATATTTGAGGACTTTGAGTTGCAATCTGTATTGCTATAATACTGAATGTACATAAAAGACCTAGTATTAATATAATGTATTTTTATTTGTAAGTATTAGTACAAAGTGCCTCAGTGGAATTCCTTACTTTATTTTATGAAATTATCCAACAACCTTTGTATAGTAGTCCTCAACAAAATAATGATAAAAACAAACTAGCAAATATAACATTTTTCTCAGACTTGTTTCATTGTAAATTTTATTAGACTGCATTTAATTAGACAGTTTAAAGGCCTCTGCTGCTCCTGCTACAAAAGTTAAAATACTAGTGAAACTCCTGTCATTTAGACAACTTTACTTTTCAGAGTCAACTACAAATACTTGGCTTCATACTAACCCACTTCCCCCAATATCTATATATCATCCACCACATTTCATCTGTAAGCTGTGTAATTATGGAACTGTGCATAGTATGTTCTAACTTCAGTAGCCTTGAGTTCAAGCATAGTAGTTTAATTTAAGCTATGTTATGACTATAAAACATTATGCTTGTTTCCTTTCACTGTTCTGCCTCAAACCCTATTTTTCTGTCATGGTGCAAGTACAGTTTAAGAGTGTGACTTTGTGTGTGTGTGTGTGTGTGTGTGTGTGTGTGTGTGTGTGTGTGTGTGTGTGCAAAATACTGTTGCAAAACATTGCTTTAAGCCACTGTTTTATTGCTGTACATGATTTAGATGACATACTGTGCATTGTCAGATCGCTACTGTATGTGTTTCAAAGTGCTGTGAAAATACACACTTCATTTCAGTGGGCCTTTTTAAACCGAAACACGTGACCTCAGATCTTGGTGACCCACCTATTGCACCCAATGCGATTGCCAGCTACTATAGAAACAAAATGCTGGAAGCATGCTTCAGAGCAGACATGCAGGACAGTGTAGTTGGTTTCATAGATACTAGCATGAATGAAATGTTTGTTTTGGTGTAAATAAATTATTTTTGTCCCATTAAACTCCACTGTAGAGGTGAAATATTTGCATGTGATGTCATGTTGTCTGAGTAATACAAACATCATACAAATGAACAGACTCAAGAATGTGAGGTGTGTCGCCAAAAGATTAGGCTGGATTTTATTGTTATGTGCCTCTACATGCTGCTTGTAGCTTATTATGGCTTAATGCAACATATTTTCATACCCACTGATAATTCTAGTTTCAGTTCACTTTGTAGATGCGCAACACAGTGTTGAGTGAGGATACTTTTATGAGACTGTTTGTTCAATCAGCTCACATTTGCATGTTGAATGCTATATTCTCTCCCTTTTCTAAGCTTTCCAGAGCAGATAAGGGTAATTTTGATATTATTTTTTATCTCAGAGTGTGATCTCATGACTCATATGGGTAATGTCTCATTCTCAGAGCAGGAGTTTCCCTGTAAAGATGTTTTCTCAATCATCAGCCACCCAGTCTACTGTTTCAGGTCTGTGGTTAGATTTGAGAGCAGATGGCACCAACACTCACAAGGAAAGAGAATGTTCTTTACCGTCCTACTGACTTTCATTCACTTTCTCATCTTCATATATCGCATACAGGCTGAACATGGGTGACCAAACCCCAGCTCACTAAGCGGTTATGGATCTGGTTTGCTGTTTGTGATATGGATCTGCGTTATAGATCGCCTGTGTTGTGTGGCCACGCTCTGTTAGCCATGGTTGACCATGCCGTCTGTTCCCATGCAACCCAGCACGCAGAGCACCTCCATCACCACATTCATATTTGCTCCTGGCCATTGACCCATGGTTGGTGAGGCTGCTTTATTAGTCACTGACATACTGAGGGGCATCTTGGTATTCGTTATTAATAGCGTAAAATGTTGGCTGAGGTGGATTTTATAGAAGTGGACGTCACAGTCTCTCACAAACAAAAGGCCTGCAGTATTTTCTTCCAGGCAAGAATTGAAATAATGGTAAAATTGTTCATTTTGGTAAAACAAAGCATGTAATAAAAAACGGTCTACAAAACTTAACAAATTTGCGTTTCTAATTTTGAAAAGTAATGTATGTTATAATATAAATGAGCTAAGAATGAGCTATTTTCTATTACATTAGTGAAATATGAATTTAGATCTAAATTATCTAAAATGGCCCATCATTCTTTCAGTTAGAAATTGCTTCTAGTTTATCGTAATCCCTGATTTAATTGCTCAGATGCCAGAAGTCAAAATGATCTGCCCATTATGTTTATTTTAGTAAGTCTTGGGAAGTGAGTGGCAGAAGAAATCTAGTATTTGGATGTCAGTTTGCATTGATAATTTGATTTTCCACATGGAAACTATCTTCTGTGTCTCATTTACTCATTTGTTAAGGGAAATACAATAGATGGTAAGTGGACCGAGCACTTAGCATCTGTATCTCTGTATCTCATTTACTTACTTCAGTGAGTGGACTGGTTGCTCTCAGTCTTCCTGTGGCTCACATTTGAACGGCATACTCAAACAGCACAGCTGGAAAACTGTAAACCCCACCACTGGACTTCTTCCTCCATTACTCCTCAAATCAACCATTTACCAGGACCATGTTTCATACCAGGGCTTCTTCCCTCCCTTGCCCTCCTTGGACTGTAGCTTGGCTTGCAACACCCACACACACCCACCCAGCCTGCTGTATCCTATAGTGCTGTTTGTTGATAACTGAGGACATAAAGAGGATTCCTCATGAACATTGAACACAACCAGCAGGAAGCCAACCACTACAATGGGGAGAATAAATAATTCACCAAGCACTTAACTATTTCCTGTTGAATTTTCCTCTCTTTTCCTTTCCGTTTTTCTCCCTGCTGTTCATCTCATGTGCCTCAGGCTTGCATTCCACACTCTCGCTCCACAGCGGGTCTTGCCTGCCTGTGGGGATATGATACTCGGTGGTTTTTGTTTTACAGTGTAGCAGACAGTAATTCACTCACTATGTTGTCGGTTTTATAGACAAATAAGGCCTCATTGCAGACAAAGTTGCTCATAAACAATGCACTGTTTGTTTACATGTATCCCAGGGCGGGGCTTCTCTCAAGTTCTGCTTAAGTGTGTCAAGAATGAATGTTTTCTGTGTTTTAAAATACAGTGAATAATATGTAACACCAGTTATAGCCAATGCTTAAAAGAGGGGTGGAGTTAATCAGCATCCATTTATAATAGAAGCTTGTGTCAAGCAAACATACAGGCTAATAAGAATAGAATAATTGTCTTTTTCATATCTACTATATCTATGTAAAGAGGGTCAAATTAACTTTTTAGTCAAGCTAGCGACGTGACCTTAGGGATGGCAATGTTGGTATGTCTATATGTTGGTCCACCACTTTGGTTCAGACTGAAATATCTCAACTATTGGATGGATTGCCATGAAATTTGGTACAGTCATTCATGGTCCCCAGAGAAGGAATCCTCATAGCTTTCATCAACTCCCTGACTTTCCATTCCACACTACCAGCGGGTCAAAGTTTTCACTTATCCAGTCAAATATCTTAACATCTACAAGATGGATTGCAGATATTCATGTCTCCCTCAGGATGAATTGTAATGACTTTGGCTTGACCCCTTAACTTTTCATCTAGCGCCATCATCAGGTCAAAGTTTTAAATTGTCCAGTACTTTGATTTATGACCAAATACCTTCAAAACTAATAACATTCCCATCAGCCTCAGCTGTACTTTTGTGTTTAGGGCTAATTAACACGTTGGCATGCCAACACACTAAACCAAGATGGTGAACATCAGCAAATATTGTACCTTCATTATCATGTTAGCATTGTCATTGTGAGCATGTTAGCGTTTAGCTCAAGGCACAACTGTGCCTATTCACAGCCTCACAGAGCTGCTAGCATGGCTGAAGACTCTTGGTCTCATTTACCTTTACTTATATCGGCCATTTAGAGCTGAAATAAATCATCTACAATGGATTTATTAAATGTAGACTCAGTGTGCAGTATGAGTGTGCGCATACTCAAAGAGTTGATCAATAGAGAGCAAGAGCAGATGAGTCATTCTCCGCACATAATTTCAACTAATGTTAACTGTCCTGCTTTGTTGAGAAGATTCTTTCATCCATAATTTTAACTATCTCCTGTACATACACTTTCAGATTATTGGCTTCTTCCCTCTTCAACAGCTGACACAGTGACCTTCCTGACTCTTGTTTCAGTCTTTTAGCGGGCTCAAGAACTCTATATACGCCGGGCTTGCTCACTTTCATTGAGTAGTCCTCACTGAGGGAGTTCAGCAGGAGGTGACAGCTGTGTGTGTAACCTTAAGCACATCCTCCCCTGCATCCCTCCACACAGTTTTCATCCTATTCCTAGAGTGGGGGGCCAGTGAGGGGCCGACCAGCTGTCCTGTGTAGATCACACCTGTACTGGACAAGAACCAGATCAATCTGCCCGCCTGTCAGCTCTTCAGTCAGATTCTGGACAAGCTCGTATGTCAGCGGTTATCAGTTGTGTTGCAGGACTCACCACCAGTAACTGGGATCCTGGGAATTCCTACTGAAATATTTTACTGTATATCCTCTGTCCAAAAGGAAAGTACTTATTGGTTTAATCTAAATGTGAAGCTAAATGTGTGTAGGTCATTTTATTGTTTATTGTTATTCTGAAACAGGACAGTAGGACCAACCAGTTGGCGTATAAATCCAAGGCTTTGATGCTAATTGGATATGGATATGTGTCAGTCTGTCCTGGTCTGTGTTGTCCATTTAACTATAACCAATTTGACGCCATCTATTTCAACAGAGAAATCAACCTTCTCGAGACTGTCCTATGAATAGAACAAAAACAAACACTTTTTACGCTAATAAGATTTAGTTTGTCAGAAAGCAGTGTTTCAAAAACTTTCCAAGATGTCTCTGTCAGACAGCCTCTCAGGTGTGCAAAAGCTTTATTTATTCATTATTACACCTTTTGCATTTGCCTTATGCCAAAAGACATAAGGCAAATTTACAGGGTTCGTACAAAGTCTTGAAAGTTTGGAAAATGCTTTAATTTAACCTTTGTTTTCAAGGTTAGACCTGTGCTTGAATTTGAATATATTCCTTGAAAAATGCTTGATTTTCAACATAATCTGGTGTTTAATCTACACAATCACTCATGTAAACCAAAACACTTTTAATATTTTGAAATGAAACAGTCATATTTGTTTGTTTGTCTCCTGGCATTCATTGTAACAATTAAAGGCGAGTCTGGATTTTGGTTTAGGTATCTTAAAGAAAAGTACTTGAAAAGTGCTTGAATTGTACAAACCCTGTATTTACATTTTGTCAACTTTTGCAGTTAGAATTTTGGCAGTTTTTTACTTTGGTAGGGAAGTCCTTGTTCATGTTTAGAAAGTATTATGAGTTAATACTTTTTTTTTTTTTGCGACGTTAGACAAACTGATTTAGAATTATGACAGCCTGGAAGGATAGCACAGTACTTGAGCTGGTGGGTCTGTGTTGTGGTAGGGAAAACCTCGGACAGGTCGAATTTTCATGGAAGATACTAGGATCCTGGATGGCCAGTATCTCTGTATAACGTTTTGGCAAAACAGAATTAAATGTGGGCCCACAGTTAACTCTGCAAATGAGAAAATATGTAAGCACTGTGAAATATACACAAAAAATAATTTATGGTGTATTGCATCCACTTAACATTGTGTTTTTGCCAAAAGCACCCATAAATGTACACCCCTTGTGTGTGTGTGTGTGTGTGTGTGTGTGTGTGTGTGTGTGTGTGTGTGTGTGTATGTATGTTTGTATTTACTTATTTTATATTTGAGCTTTGAGACAATCCAGCTCCTGGAAGGCTCCTGGGGACTCTGCTATACCACAGAGGTGTGTGAGAGCCCTCCCAGGCTTCGTTCAAGAGTTGTTCAGACTGGAGTGTTTGTTTTAAATGTCCCCAAGGCCTTTCAAAGCAGCAAGCAATTTAAATGCCTCCAAAAGATGTTTACTTGCTAAATCCTTCACTATTTTTAACTATTTATTGTTCACGATCTGATTTTAGTGATTCCCTGATTTTTTTTTCATATATCTTTCATGGCATCATGAAAAGAAATGTCACTGATTTGATAGACAAATTAGAAATAGTACATGAACTGTTAGTCGATTAATCGATTAGCTGATCGAATTGCCAACTATTTTGATAATTGAATATTTCACTAATTTTTCAAGCAAAAATGTCAAATATTTGCTGATTCCAGCTTTTTAAATGTAAGGATTTGCTTCTATTCTTTGTCATTTAGGACAGTAAATGAAGATTCTTTGGGTTTAGGACTGTTGTTTGGACAAAAGAAGCTATTTGAAGATGTCACTTTGGGCTCTGGGATATTGTGATGAACATTTTCAAGCATTTTATAGACTAAACGTGAAAATAAGTGGCAGATTAGCTACGATATCCAAAGGCACCTTAATTGCAGAATTGTAAAGTCATCACACTGTCCTCTGCAAATGGCTGTGAGGTTGCAGTGTGACATAGCGAGGCTCAGGGGAGTTGTGTGTGTTTGGTTCTCTGTGGGACTGTTGCAGTTTACAACAGAGGAGACAAACCTCGCCCTTTATGGAAGTATAATCACACTTTACTGTTTATTAGGCTGGCTCAGCTGCCATATTGAACTGTATTTTAAAGGGATGAAATTTGGGAACCACCGGCAGGAATCAACAAGGAAAGTGTTTTTTGTTTTTTTTTTGTTTTTGTTTTTTTTGTTTTTTAAATTTGTGTTGGTTTCCAGCCCTTCTGTTTACTGCATTTCTAAAAGCAGTCATAAGGCAGTAAAAATCCAAGAAAGAAACACTTGAAATTGTGTATGAAAATGGTTTGCAGGTGTACACAGAGTTTAGGAGGCACGCCAGCATAAAGGTGTGTTGTGGCATGGGCAGCTGCAAAAAAAATGGAGAAGAAAATGTTTTCACTGTGAGGTTTCTTTCAGTCTTGAGTCCATGACTAGTCAGATTCAGTGTAAGAGACGTTACAACCAATGACATCACCACCTCATAACTCTGGACAGCAGCAGACCGGCAGCTGGGGAGAGGGGGAGGGATGGCTGGCCCGTCTCTGGTGGAGGGTGGGCGCTGAGAGGTGTACATGACTATAACAGAGCACTTCACTGTATTTTCTCTCTCTCTCTCTCGCTAACTTTCTCTCTTTCACCGTGTTCATTTCTTTCTGTTGATGATGTCATTTCCATGGTGAGCCAGACTTCTAGTGAACTCTGGGGGTGGGGGTGGCTTTCTGTTCTCAGAACTGAAGAGAGAGGGAGGGAGGTGGTGGTAGAGAACTGAATAGGGAGCAGAGAAGACGGGGAACCAGCCCAGTGTGCATGATAAACAGCTGAGCCATGGGGGGCTGCAATGGTGTCTGAAGGACCAGCTGTATCGATCACGTCGGTGACTCATCGTGCTGATGTCACTGCTTCTCAGCTCTGGGCTGGGACTCTGGGTTGCAGCTGTAAACTCACACTCACTTCTGGGGCCTGTTGGAGCTGGGATTGAGTGAGAGGGCCCAGCATATTGCAATGTTAGCCACAGTCCCCGCACTTGTGCCAGGAATGGGGGAAACCAGGTCAAACAGATAGAATTATGTGAGACTGAATTCATATGGAGGCTGCTGCTGTGCAATCAAAAGCATATGGTCCGTGCTACACACTGCCATAAAGTAAAACCCTTCCAGGATAGCACTCTGGCTGGCAGCAAAACTGGTTAACGCAGGAATGTATAGCCTCGGGGAACAAAAAAAAGAACCCTTACACAATAGCTATGCTATTCAGACTCTATTTAGGTGCACTGAAGCAACCCAGCATCTCCTGTGGCTCAGCTACAGAGTATTGATCCAGACAGCTTTTGAGATGAACAGGTTGTCGCCTTCCGCGGGGTCTTCACTGTGTCTAGTCACCAGTCTGACTCTCTGATAAGGTCAAACACTTTGTCTTCCTTCTCTCCCTCAATCCTGCCTGGCTAACTAGCTGAAGTTTTATCTCTTTACTGATGGTGTGAATTGAAGAGGCAGAACACATTAGAACACCCCCATGAAGAGGCTGCTATCTCTATTATATTGTGGTTTTGCCTCTGTAGGAAGTTTACAAATATTCTATATTTGTCTTGCACACGTCTTCTAACATAAGAGTAATGTTGTATTTTAACAAAGCTGACGTATTTATGTAGGGAAGTAGAGCAATTTGACCTGTGTGGATGTTAGGACCTAGGTCAAATTCAGATTAAAGGTGACACAACAGTTACGGGATACATTTCCAGTAACTGGGTAGTTTACTGAATGAGCTATGCACCATTAGTAACCTGCAGAACAGCCAGTGTTGTTTTATTTTTGCACAACATTGAGATAAGGTTTTTTAAAAATGCAGAGTAAAGCAAAGAGCCTGAGGTCAGGCATGCCTCATCTGATGCATTTGTATTGGGAGGAAACTTCATCAACGTCATCAACGTTTTTTAATGAGACGCAGTCGTCCTTGGCTGCCTCAGCAAACTTTGGCTTTTGCTCAGAGTAAGGGATGATGAGGATTAGGGGTAGAGAGAAAGAACAGTAGGGTGGATGTATGCGCGGCATGTGGATCAATGGTGCAGATGAAAGCACAGCCTGGCTGGAGGTCTAGTTTGAGGCGTGTACCCGCTGGTGATTGCTATTCAGCATTCAGTGTTTTTACGCTGTTGGCCGTGGAATGCCAGATCCTGCTGTCGTCGAGAGGAGGGGAGATTACAGCCGATAGAGGTGTAATTTTGTCACTGATAAAACCCACGTGTCCTGCCAACTCCCACCGCTGTTATTAGTATTTATCTCCTGATTCAGTTTGGTGAGTGAATAGAGGGAGGGGGCAGAGAAGTGAAGGGAGATGGCGAGTGAGCAGTCAATTCTCCTGGGATTAAGGGAGTGGGGGACACTTCTCTCCTTAGATACAATCAGCACTCTCTACAGTGGAATTCTGCAAAATTACTCTTGCTATTATGAAGCCTCTCTCAATTATGTACCATAAAGCAATTTTCATCACAGAACTAACCCCAGAGTATTTTATTATACCCACACTCTTCTGCCTTGACCATGTGAGTGCACACATCTGTGCACATAATGGACTGCTGGAAGAGGCTCTATGTACTGCAGATTCATCATTGGGAACAAAAACAACAAATGAAATGCAGATGTTACAAATACTTACAAATAAATCTTTAATGTTCTCCTTTCCTCAAAAATACCAGTCTTGTTCTTGCTGGTGTTGAGCATCATTTCATCAAGAGTGGCATTGTGTGAGAGTGATATCAACACTTCAGTGTGCTTGTGCCATCTGGTTTTTTAAATCTAATTTCTTTTCTCCCTTGAGGGTCTCTTCTTCTCGACTGACCACTCAACTTTCTCTGTGTTCCCTCTGTCCGTAGACTCTCAACGGTCCCATCTGTCCTCTTTCACCATGAAACTGATGGACAAGTTCCATTCTCCCAAGATCAAGAGGACTCCATCCAAGAAGGGCAAGCAACTGCAGCCCGAGCCAGCAGCCAAGAGTACAGAGAAACCTGCTAATAAGGTGTGTGCGGTCATGTGCCAGAAAATATATGCGTGTATTGTGGGAAATCCATCTCTTTCCCACCTTTTCCGTGTGTTTGTTGGCCTATTTGTGAGACGATTGTTTTCCTGTCAAATGTTTTGTGCTCCCATACTCCATTGTGTTTGTGTGTGTGTGTGTGCGAGTTTCCCTGCTGGTTCCCACAGCTTCCCAGTCGCTGTGGCGGCTGGCTGCACTACAGCAGGTGTCTAAACCTATAAAGACATGAATGGAACTGGGCCGCTTCCTGAATGAACTCCTCCACTCCCTCTTAAGGCTTTTGGTGTAATGAGTATATTCCCAAGCAGCCCTGCTGTGAAAGACTAGAGAAGCTGAAAGAGCCCGTTGCTGTAGTACCAAGATGGCTCCAAGCCACATCACTTGATAGATGGTGCTTTGAACTGCGAGCAAACCATGGGAATAATAAAACCACAGTAGAGAGCCCAGACTGTTGTGATGGTCCAAATTCTAAATAGGTTGTAAATAGTGATGAGTATTAAGTACTGAGTTTATGAAAAGCTTGTAACATGTTCATCATCATGAAAACCATAGGAAGTTTTGTAGTACAATTCTGTGTTACTGCTTTTTTCTTGTAGAAGGTTAGTCGGCTGGAGGAGCATGAGAAAGAGGTGGTGAGCGCCCTGCGCTACTTCAAGACAATCGTGGACAAAATGGTTGTGGAGAAGAAGGTGCTGGAGATGCTTCCAGGTTCAGCCAGCAAGGTGCTCGAAGCCATCCTGCCTCTGGTTCAGGTAGAGGCTCGGATACAGCACAGGTGAGGCATGTTTTTATAAAACACTAGATTGAAAATTGAGGTAAATATTTTCAAACTTTCATTCCTACTTGCCCCTATTCTTTTATAGCACAGGATGGATTATTTATATATCATTTTTAATGCATGTAAAATATTTGAAGTCCTTTTTTGACACTATGGTGTCTTTTGCACAAACTGGAACCTTCAAACTTTTATTTTCTCTTGAAAATAGTCATTACAGTAAACTTTTGGTTGCTGCCCTTTTCCCGCTATTGATGTAATAATTCACAATGAACCATTTGTTGATTCATTCTCATCATTCTTGCCTCTTGACGTAACTTATAACGTAGCTGATATGCATGCAGGACACGTTAGAACTGGCATGATGTAGACTACCACTTGCTGAGCAGCTTGTGAAGATTGATGATATGTTGTGACAGACAACATCCCTCACCCCAAGGCTTCCCGAACTTAAGTTCATGTGTTACTCACTGTTGATGTGGCATGTTATCAGAAATGTTACCTTGGAGGGAAAAAAATGAATTTCACCTTTCAGATATATTAATCGATGCTGAGTGAGCCCTCTCTGAACCCTCTGTGAAAGTAACCCTAGCTGCAGTTTTGTTTGGACTGTCAAGACATGTTAGAACTTCTCTGTCTTTGCCTTTGTGCCTTTCCCCATCCGTCAGTACAGATGAAGGTATGGAGGTCAGAGGTGACAGATTTGTAGCTCGCAGCCCTGTGTTTAGAAGCGATTGATGGATTGTTGCTGCAACATTGAGAAACAGCCATCTCTGGGGATGTGACCTCAGTCTAATGGAGTCAAACCCCAATAGATCACAGCAGACGTTAGATGGGGGTTTTTTTTGGTAATATGCTACTGTACATCAAGTTACTATTGTGTGACAAACATTGAAAGAAGAATTTTACCCTCATGTGTTGATAATGCTAAGCTAGTTTTGCCATCTGTTAAACATCCACAGTGTACAACAGTGTTAGATTGTCTGCAGTGTTTTTAAATCAATATTGTTCAGATAAGTAGGTCAACAGTGGCTGTAACTCCTACCCACTGTCTTGGCACACAGTGTTAAGTTGATTAAAGTGCTTATTTGCCAAAAGGTTAGTGTATCTGTCTGCAAGCTCTTACATACACATACTGACCGGTCACGCATAGCTGCAGACTTTATTATAACTGCACTATTCCTCCTTAGTTCCAGCGTAACCTACAGCCTTTAGCTTAGCATAGTTTTTCTGGGTCAAATCTCTCCATCCTTCCAACTGCTCCACCATCCCTCAAATCCTTCTGCCAACCCCCATAGCTGCAGTCCTCTCCTACTCACCGTAGTGCTAAGCTGTGTAGACACAGCGGATGGATCTTCCAGCACTGTGAATCAGCTGCCGCATGTTGGTACAGGCCTGTGCCACACCTTAGTGTTAGGTCTGAACGCAGCATTGGCTACAGGCAGAAACAACACCCCGCTTTCCCGTGTGGTTACACATTCTTCTGTCAGCACTAGCTAACTTATTCCAACCTCCTAGCTTGTAGTCAGGCATACCTGCACTTCCCCAACAAAAGCACCCTAAATATGTAGTTTAATAGATGGTAAAAAGAAGGAAGTATATCATGTGTTCTTGTTTCAATGTGATTTTTGTCACCTCCAGTCTAACATATGCTTGTCCCCTTGTTTTTGTCATACCCCTCTGTTGCATTGCCTTAAATAATTTTTCTTTCTGCATCTCTGGTTTCTGTATCATCTCCTTTTTATCTGATCCGTATGGGACTTTTGTTTTTCTCTTTCCCGAATTCCTCTTGCCATCCCCCCAAATGCTTTGTTCCACTCTTACCCTCACCCCAACCCTATTCTCACACCCTTTCAACAGTTCGGCGTTGTCTTCCTGCCATAACCGTGTGTATCAGAGTCTGGCCAACCTTATCCGTTGGGCAGATCAGGTGATGCTGGATGGCATCGACTTGGAGGACAAGGAAAATGTGGCATCTGTCACCAGTGTCATCAAAGCAGTGCTGGATGGAGTAAAGGTAGGCCCTTCGCTGATAGAGGAAATGTTGTGGGAAGGTGTTTTCTACGCCCTCCTGTGACGTTGTTATATGAGGAGCCACTGAACCCGACTGTCTTTCTACGAACAGGAATTGGTGAAGCTGACCATAGAGAAACAGGAGCATCCGTCACCCACCACCCCTAACAAACCAGCCCCACCTGCTACCACAGCAGAGAGGTGAATACAAAGCGTGCTCTCCAGAATACAAACATACTCATTCAGACACTCGAAAGTAGTTCATTCACTCAGACAGCTTTTATCTGTGTAGCAGCGTGTCATCAGAGATGCCCTTGATAGATCGGGAGAAGGAGGTCTCGAATAAGACACCTCCGGAAGCTACTCCTGCTGAGGCTGCCTCTGACATACCAGATGAGGACGTAGCCCCTCCCAAACCCCCCCTTCCTGAAGCCAAAATGGCAGAGCTCAGGTGAGGGCGACGCACACGCTAAAACCGCACCCTCTCTGTATAGAGATGCTTTTTTTTTTTGCTATCAATGGACCCAACTGTGAAATTTAAGTGTTGGTTAATAAAGTTAATAATGGGCTGTAATATTAATTCTGTAGGAATTTCTCAGCCAAGAATTCTCGCTGAAGCTTCCACTTTGGTACTTCATGTAGCTCTACTTGTTGACGCCATAAAGTCTCTTTGTGTCTCTATCCATTGTGAAGCAAAGATGAGGCTTGGTGGTGATGTGTCCACAGAAACTTTGTGACCTTTTGCACTGTAGCCACAAAAGCAGAAGTCCCCAATCTGCATTTACTCATCCCAGTTGTTTCAATTTTAAGTAAAAGTTATTTTTAAAACATTTTCTGAAAATGTTCAAATATCACATGAGGAATAAAGAAGGGTTTTAGGATGTGGGTGGGGGATTTCTGTATATTTCATTTTTACTGATTTAGACCTTTTTGAGTTTGAAAATGTATATTGTACATATAGTCTTTTCCCATGCAATCCAGCTGCAAATCCATCGATCCAAATGCTTGAAATTCCACACTCCTTCAAATCTTTCATTACTTTCAAACTTTCGGCTTTAAATATGACACTTTGGTTTGTTTGTTGCTCTGTGTCTTCCTGTCTTTCTCCTTCTGCTGTCTCTCTCAATTTGTTTCATCTTTGGTTTCCCTTTGGATTCTGGGAACAGAGCACAGTTGAGTGCTGACGCTGGCCAAAGGAGACCCTCTCAGAAGGAGAAGTATGTTAGCCCATAGGATCATCTGTCTCCGTTATAACATCCCACCCTAGACCCCCATAAAGCTTCTGGATTGGATGAAAAGTGTTTTTGACTCGCATGGTTGCATTATCCCAAAGTTTGTTACCCTGGGCATTCCCTGAAGAATTCATCATTCAATCAGAAGACCACCCAGTGCATGAGAGTGTGTGACTGACCTATGCAGTGTCTTTTCGCTGGCCTCCATATCATGGTGCCTTATGTTCCGCTCTTCGCCCCATTTTGACCTGGTATTAACTCACTGAGAGAAATTAGGATTGACAAGCAGGACAGCTTCATGTCATAGCTGAGAGAGGCTAACATGAAACACCCTCACGTTCATCTCACTATCCCACAGGAGAGATGATAAATGTGTGTGTTCATGTATTCATACATGGATTTGTGTCTGCATACATGTCTGAGAAAGCCGTGTTTTGTGTGCTTGCCTGACTGTCTGTATTGACAAAAACATCCAACATTCCTGGTATTTTATTCAGCTGCTTCTGTTTATCTTTCAATAGCCCTCCACCAGCTCTTCCCCCTAAGAAGCGTCAGTCAGCCCCTTCGCCTACACGGGTTGCAGTGGTTGCCCCAATGAGCCGCGGCTCCAGCCTGCCCTGCAGCGTCCACAGACAGGTGAGGGATTATGGTCCATTATGGGCTACATTCAGTTTCAGTTTAAGAGATACTGTACAGGAGATAAATAACCATTAAGAAAAATTAGTTCAAATTATCTTTCTTTGTCTCTGCAGCAGCAGGACTATGAGCAGGAGTTCCTTCAGAGACGTTTCTCTGGGGGGAGCCATTCCTATGGGGGTGACTCTCCACGCCTGTCTCCATGTAGCAGCATGGGGAAACTTAGCAAGTCTGATGAACAGCTCTCCTCCATGGAGCAGGACAGTGGTCAATGTTCTCGTAACACCAGCTGTGAGACGCTTGGTGAGACAACAAAGACAAACCTTTTGAATTTAATTAGGCGTAGCTTTCATCATTTTCAACTAAGTAAAGTTCTAAATGACTAAAATTAAAGATTCACTTTAGATCTGTAATTAGCTTTTGTTGGCTGAGAAGTTAGACAAGTACATATTTTATTGGTAGCCTAATTAATGTTCCCAACATGGAGCAGCATAAAATATGAAATGTTGATTAAATGTATCTGACACATTTAAATAAAAGGTGTAGCCTGCTTACTTTTACACCTTATTTTTCATGGGATACTTGTTCCAAATACTAAAGATACCAATGCATAACTATGTAGTTGATAAATTTGAAATATTGATATGATATGCATTAAAGAGACTCTCCTGCATTTGACATGCCACAATCGGCTCTCTAGAGAAGAGCCATCACTCTGCTGATCTTGTTGAACTACAAAAACACGGTCCATTTGCAGTCATAGAGTGGCATTACAGAGTGATGTTTCTTTTCACTCACAAACCACACACAGACACTGGCTTGCAAAGAGCACATTGACCAGACAACACCCAAAAGTTTCCGTATAGTGTAATCGTAATGGAATTAACATTAGCTCCAGCTAATATAGTCTGCCACTGGTGTCTTTTTAAACGCAGTCTACTGTGCTGGTTATAAAAAGATGAGATAAAAGGTTCCTTATGAGATTTGTTAGTGTCAGCGCTTATTGAATCAGAGTATTTTGCCAACAGGGAACCAGATCCAAAATGGAACTAACTTTCGGACCCCAACCCTTGACAAATCTTTGCGTTGGGTCTTTAATGTTTTTCATCTCACCTGCTGTGATGGTGCCTAAGTTAAAAGCTACACTCCAGTTGAGGGTTCAATCTGAATGTATGATGATCGAAATGTAATTTGTACCTTTTCTTTACCTTTTCAGATAACACGGAGAATTACGACCCGGATTATGACTTCCTCCACCAGGACTTGTCAGCTGGGGAAAACCTGCCCCCAATACCGGTAGGAGGGTGTTTGAGCCCCCTGCCTGAGTCTCACAGCGAGTCGTCTTCCCCGGTCCCTGGACAGCATCCCTCACATCCCCGCTTCAGTGCTCCTCCACCCCAGCAGCCCCCAGAATACTGGACCCCGCAACCCAATCATACCAATCCCTTACAGTCCTCCCGCATCAGTGCACCCCCTGCCCTGCCCCAGAAGAAGCGACGTAGCACCCAGACATCGTCCTTCTCTGACAGCGGCTCCAGGGTGCTGTATGAGCGCTACCCCTCCCAATATGACAACTTGTCTGAAGAGGAGCTGCACCCTACACCACCATTCCCCCTTTTCACACCCATCTCACCCATGCCCCAGACAAATGGGGGCGTGTTCGTCGCACAATACATAGCTGGCGAGAATGCAGATGTCCCCGCCAGCCCACCGCCACTGCCAGAAAAGAAAAGCAGACACAGTAAGTGAGGGGAAAAGGAGGGGATGGGGATGTAATGAGGGAGCAATGACATCAAAGAAGAAGAAAGACCTTTAAATGAGATGACAGAGTAGAGGGCACTGAGGGAGAGGAGGGGACAAAGTGTATTATGTAGGGAAGAATAAAGGAAGGGATGAGGTAGATTTAGGAAAGGACAGTAGGACATTGGCTGCACTTCATCATCAGTTCATTGAAGCATAGCTTATGTCAAGGAAATAGTCCTCTGTGAATAGAGGCAGGAAGTGAATACCAGGATGTGCTACAATGGGTCCGGCTCCAGGGGCACAGAGGGCAACATTTGGTCATTTCCTGACACACCTGCTACATCACTTCCTCACAAGCTACTGTATTATGTCATTCCATACAGTCAGCCCTTCCTGTTAGTTTAAACACTTATCATAATGTATGATTATTACTACTATGCATGCATGACTGGACATGTGGAGCTTGAAAGACATGGGTGTGTACATTGCATTGTGGGAAATGTGTAGGATGTTGTGTTTTTGGAGCTTGACCCATACTATGGACAAAGAGTCAACATATCTCGGCCTTTGCTGCTTCAATTTTTACTGTTCTTTTTAAAATATGTCTCTTGTAAGTCTCCCAACTTTGTGGAAGTGCAGTGTTAAATCATTGGAGTGATCCTTTAATGAAAAGTGAGGAGTAATTTAAACCAAAATGGGATATATGAATCTTCAGA
Source organism: Maccullochella peelii (assembly GCA_002120245.1). Lineage (NCBI taxonomy): Eukaryota > Metazoa > Chordata > Actinopteri > Centrarchiformes > Percichthyidae > Maccullochella > Maccullochella peelii. The sequence continues at coordinate 77,867 of LKNJ01000061.1, read as the reverse complement.
GGACATTTACTATTTGAAGAAAGTCCATTCTTGACTCGGTTGAGTTTAAAGTCAAAACTCTAAGCATATGTTTTATGCTTTATAATGGAATCCATCTCCCTTCTCCAGTCCTCCAGTACATGCAGTTTGTGGAAGACTACTCCGAGCCGCAGCCCTCTGTGTTCTACCAGATGCCACAGAGTGAGAGCATCTACGAGCAGCGCAACAAGCGCTTCCAGGAGGTCTACGGCTTCAACGACTCCTTCAGCAGCACCGACTCAGTCCACGAGCCGCTGCAGCCTCCAGCATTGCCCCCGAAACAAAGGCAACTGGTAAGAAATCTCTCCATGTGTGCAAGTATGATGACCATGACCCTTTCTGAAGGACCAAACAGTTATTTTGATAATGTGCCATTTTTCATAAACTACCAGGGTTACAGTAAATAAGTGTCTTTTGTAAGTGGTCAGAAATAAATAGTTGGGTTAACTAATTTGGTATGTGTGATAGAATCTGTAATTTAAATTCCTCAAATTGCTCAGTTCGTCTTCCTTAAATCGAGTCCAAAACTTTGACGCTGTGGAGCCTTCATTGATTATGCTATTCATTTATGAGATTATACCTAGAATCATGTGACTAAGAGTGTTGTGAGGACAGCATTATTGGCACATGTGAACATAATAAACAACCCTCTGCAGAAGAGCTCGGTGCTGGTCTAAATGCTTTATGCTGGCTGGGAGGGAAAGAGTGGGAAAGAATGCAGATTGCAAAGTACAATCCAGTGGTAATCCTCATCAATTTTCTCTCGAGCCTTCTCCTATCTTGTTATCGCTCTCACCTATTCAGCCCCTCCTCTTTACTCTCTCTATCTCTCCTCCTCGCTGTTTTTGTAACCAAAGCAGACGCCTGTGCGTACATGGAGGTGTTTGGTTGTTAGTGAGAGATAAGACCAGCCTTTATCAGCCCCATATCAGATGCAGTCCACTTATCTTCATCTGGGTCGGCGTCTGGGTTAATTGAGACAACTGTCTGACAAAGAGACGGTGAGGAGAGGGAGGAAGAGACATGATACGATAGGTCATAGCAGGGGAGGGCACACTGTGATGAGCCATGTGAATTTGAAATACGTTTTTACTATGTTTTGAAGCCAACCTCCATTGTACAAACAGTTTCCAGGGCAAACAGCGCTGGCCTCTTTCCAAATAAACATGATTTTTACAACAGCCCATAGAGCCACAATGGCCACATTGATGGGAAATATGCCAGGTTGAAATATACCGGAATTTCCCTTCAATGATCATCACTGTAGAGATGCAAAACATTGCATGTTCAGTAGATGGTCCGTGGTTTGCCAGATTGTCTCATATGAGACATGGTGTCTTACTAATGCCTGCCATACATATTTGAAGGTGACAAATTGATCTGTGGTTGGCCCAAAGCTTTGAAGCAATGAAGACAGTCCATTTGTGGACAGTAAACAGATGACACTCCTCTCCAGGGTATAGCTAGATGTAAACAGTATCATAGCCCAGTAAGGAAAATAGACTTTGTGGCCACCTCAGAGAGTCTTTCTTCTTTCTCTTTGTCCATTGTCCTCCCTCTGCCACCACAACTGTGTATTTGGATCCCTGTGCTCAGCTTTTATTTTGATCATTCTTTTGTCTGAGCATACAGTCGAACTGCACTCATCTCTGCTCCTGCTGCAAGGCCTAATCTGGCCTCATGTTTTGGGCTTGATGAGCTTGTGGCCCAGTGGAATAAGCCTGTTTGCCTCCTCCATAAACCCATGTTTCAGGCTTACGCGCTTTGGCGACTTTATGCGGCTTTGCAAAAAAAAAAGTCATTTCAGCTGCTGCGTGGATAAGGAAACGGGTGAAAAAAAACAAAGTGGATAATATTGGCTCTGTTTAGAACATGTTGTAGTTGGCCTGGTTTTTGTAAAGTCCCTAAAGCTCTGGACATTAAAAGAAAGTTTATTGGACTGTCACAGTAGACATAAATGTGTGGAACCTGTTCATGTCTCATGACCCAGTAGTAATTAGGGCTTTCGAGGAAGAAATTTAACATAACAGTAGACCCATATTCAGTAACAGTCGGTATTTATTTCCACAGCCAGTGAGCTGATGCTTCTCAGCTCAACTCCCAGAATCCTCCTCAGCTTTCACCACTTCGACTTCACTTCTCTGCTGCTGAACTTTGATTAAATCTGCTCTAATTCAGTCTTGCTTACTAGTTTAATCAACTGTCCCCTGTTTTTCATCTTTTGTTCTCCCTTAACACCCTGTGTTCCCCTCTTTGCCTTTCTTAACGCCCATTACTCTCACTCCCTTTCTTTTCTATCTTTTCTACCTTTCTTTCTTCCTCTTTGTTTCCTTCTCAGGCCTCCCACTCTTCCTCCCCCTCTTCCTCCTCCTCCTCTTCTCTCTCCTGCCACCTCCAGCCGTCTGTAGCGGCCATGGAGGAGGCGGGCTCTGGGCTGGGCCTCAGCATGTCCATTTCTAACTCCTACCTGATTGGCCAAGCATCCTTGACCACACCCACGGTGAGTCCCCCCACCTCCCCACCTGCCGCGCTTAAACCCCATCCCTCCACCACCATATCTCCACACCGATGTGGGTGCTGTGTGGTCCTGGACTGGTCCAGGGGCAGCTTGACGTGTGTGTGTGTGTGTGTGTGTGTGTGTGTGTGTGTGTGTGTGTGTGTGTGTGTGCGCGCGCACGCGCGCGCTCCATTTGTGATACAGTCTGTTTACCTACCCCTGCCTAGCTCTTTGAGGTTTCTGATGGGGCCATTCCTCAAGTGTCGTGGTTTGGTTGCTGTGTGGTCCTTAATTTTGTTCATCCACTCATCCATGTGTGCTTTTGTTTTGACAGTGTGAACTTGTTGTTTTGTTGTGTGTTGGTTTTTTTTTTAGCTGAGGCATATTAATGCTTTGTGTGGTCATGAGTGTGTGCAGTTATTTGTTGTGGTTCTGTGCAGCCAAGTTTGTGAGTGTCGCACTGAAGCATTCCTCCAGATGACAGGTAATCTCATTTGACCCTTTCCCTCTTCTCAGTTTTCCTCAGAGTTGCAGTGAATGAGTTGTGTGTCTGGGGCAGCTCATCCAAATATCACAAGGGGCTGTCAGGCCTTTGGTTGGGGATTATAAATAACAAAATAGCCCTTTGTTGGTCTAACTGGAATGTTTAAACCATCAACAGGTTCTTGTTAATGAATTAGCTTGTGGTTAATAAATGCTATATTCCAGTTACTTAGGACCTGGCTGTGTTTTTGTCAGTATTTTGGGTGTCTGGGATGACCCATGATGACCCCGTGGTGTGCGAGGCACCCTAATACACGGTGTGGATCTCCCTCAGGATATCTCCAGTGGAATGCAGCACCAGATGGACCTGATGGAAAAAACACATTCCTCCTGTTTCTGCTCCTCTTCCTTCCTCTCCTCGTCTTTTTCGTCCTCCACTGTCCACACACCCTCTCTGCTTTCTCCTATCTGTCTAGTCTCCCCTTCACTGCCATGCTGTAACCCCCTCACACCCCAAATGCGCACACACTTCCACACCTCCCATTTGTCTGTTTCTGTGGAATGTTTGCATTCCTCAACTCACTGGGCCATGATGTTTTTGGGGGATGTCATGGTGGACGTAAGGCCTGCCAGGAAAGCTGCTTTGCATATATTGAGAGTGGAAAGAGAACGCAATATTCAGTAGTTCATTTTTAAGACAGCTGCTACGAACAAAAAGGAGAGAACGAGAGGCTGTAATTTCCAGCTGATCCTGCGTGTCTGTGCATGAACACGTGCATGCATTGTGTGTGTGTCAGCAGAGTATGTGCAGTGTTTATCTGTGTATGCACCGCTCTATGCTGGTATGCCGAAACAGGGCTGATATGTGCTAACGTGTTAAAACAGGTTACCACTACCTCCCTGGAGACAGGCATGTCCTTAGCTGGCTCCACACACACACACACACACACACACACACACACACACACACACACACACACACACACACACATTAAGACATCTCTTGTCTAAAGAAATATACATACTCGGAGTCGATGCCATCTTATATACGTATTTTCCTGTTAAACATTTCTGTCTTGTTATCTTCCATGGTATCTCACTGGAGATGTTTCTGTTGCCCCACTGGTTCCATTTTAGCATTTTTTGTGTGTGTGTGGTGTGCGTTTCATGTTCAGGCACATCACTCTCATAGTCCAGGCTTAATGGAGGTGTTGGAGAATGAGGTGAACACTTCCACTCCCCCTCTGCTTCCTATTCCTACAGCTTCTTTTTCTATCTGCTCCGTCTTCACCTCTCTGATCCCTTAGCCCTGTCTTTTATTTTATTTTTTCTTTCTCTTTCCTGCTTTCATTCTTTCCACCAATCGCAGAGCTTGGACCAGGTTGCCTTGACCAATGCCACCATTCTGGATGGTAGCGGAGGTGGGCCCAACGGTTCCCTGGCTGGCTCAATGGGCTCTGTGGCTGTCTGTCTTCCTTCTGAGTCTTCTCTCACTGGCTCTCTCCACACCTCAGCGGTGAGCTTACAGAGGATATATGTGGGATGCACAAGCTGGATGCATATTTGAACCAGCTCTCTGAGACAGATAATGAAATGGGATATTGGACCCTTCCCTTGGCAGATTGGTGTGAGATTACAGCAGTTTGGTGTTCAGTATTGTTGATCAGATGATAATATAGTCATTCAAGTTGAATCTTGTTGTTATTATCACTGCCCACAAACTGTCTGCTATCTGATTATTGGTCTTAAAAGAATCCCAGTAGAGCATGCTGCACTGCATGTTCTTTTTTTTGCCGGTAAATAGTATTACCTTTAGAAATTATGCACTCCAATGCCACCTGGTGGTCATGATGATAACGCACCGCTCACTGTACAATACCAAACCTCCGGCTAGCCGCTATCTCTCCTCCTTAGCCATATATTCACACTTGACGTCTGTTAGCCAACGCCCTGTGCCCCTCTCCAGCTCCACTCCTTTACGCCTTGGTTTGTGTCCCTCCTCTTTTCCCGTAGAGCGAGAGCGCAAATGACGAGGGCGGGGAGGGGGAGTACGTCAACTTGTACTCGTCCAGCCAGGCCAATGGGGAGCTGCCTCTCTCCCTCAGAGTAAGTAGCTGACTGCCACGAGTGAAAGGTCAATTCCATTTACTTGTGCCATCACTTCAAGAGATTTTTTTAAAATGCACTGAGGGATTTGATGTAAGGAGGCCTGTTTGACTGGCAGATATCACTCGCACCAGTCATCTGTTGCAGCGAGCCGCTCTTATTGATTCATCTCTTTGAATTGATGGTGCTGAAATGGAATATGAATGTAGTCAAACCTGACGGAGCATGACTTCAGGTTCACGGGTTTGCCTGCAAGGGATTTATGAGCTGTGGTTGGTGTCTGTGGAAAAGATGTCCATCTGTATGTTGTTCTGACTGCCTAGCTGGTGATTGCTGTCTCTCTGGCTGCGCTTCAAATGTAACAAGCATTTAACCTTGTTCCGATCTAATACCTGACATGTGGCTGCTCCAAAAGGGATTCTCAATGGTTCACCGGTTTTCAATTTTCCAATAACATTCCCCATAACCGCTTATGTGCACCTATGCATCTGTGACAGCGTACAGTTGTGTGTGTGTGTGTGTGTGTGTGTGTGTGTGTGTGTGTGTGGGGGGGGGGTTGCTCCTTTGGGCCAGCGTGTGCGTTCAGGGTGTATTTTAGGCATGCTTGGGTTGTGGTGTGTGTAAATGTAAGTGAGAGTGAGAGAAAAAAGAGACGAGGTACGGATGTGTGATTGTATTTGTAGTTTTACATTCGGTGCAGTTTCAGTGTGTATGAGTTCTACCCTCCTGGTGTCTTTCTGTTTTGGGTCTCATCTGTTGAGCTTTTCCTGTTCATACCGAGGAAAAGCTGCATTTCACCCATCAGCTTTAAACCTAATCCAGCACTAATAGGGATAATGTTTGTAACCTTTGTAAACATAGTGGTGTAGACATTTTGTACAAAGCATCCATCCTCCCCTCCACCAAACGTGTCGCATGCACTGGCAGTTCATACGATATCATCAATAGCCAGCCTTCTGTCACTCCATGGAACCATTCCCCAATGATGTTCCATGTAACCTACAGCACCGATGTTGATTATTGCTTTTCCCTCAATTGATTAGGAAACAATCACAGCCGACGATGTACTTCAAGACCCTGCCCCTCAGATGCCATCCACCAACAGCAAAGAGGCTTTAGACAAGGAAAGGTAAGGGTCATAACACATCCTATAAGTGATATACGCTGTGTCCCACTTTAATACTACATACTAACTGTATATAGTATGTGCAATATACTCATCTTTATAGTTACTGTTTTTAAAGTTAGTATATATAATATATATTGGCATGTATATTGTCAGTTTTCCAGTATTTTATTGATTAATCTTCCGATTATTTTCAATCGTTTTTGTCTGTAATGTTGTTAATTTTATTTTCTAGAGGCCAAGATGATGAATTCAGATAGTTTGTTTTATATGGCCAACAGTCCAAAACCCCAAAGATAGTCAATTTTATCATATATGACAAAGAAAAACATCAAGTCCTCACATTTGAGAAGCTGAATATTTGCCATTTTTGCTTGAAAAATGACTGAAACAATTAAGTTCTTGTAAGCAATATGGCTTTGGGACAGGGCTATAGGCTTGGTGTCTCAAAGTTGTGAGTGTTTCTGTGCTGATGATAGTCGTGTTTGTGTGTGTGTTTTCGTTTTAGGAGGCAGAAGTCAACAGAGTCAGCTGGCAGCGATGAGGAAGACGTGGATGAGCTCTCCCTCATAGACCACAAGGAGATTATGAGCAGGATAACACTAAAACAAGAAGTAAGACAACCACCATTGCTGATGCTGTGTGCTGTTTTTAGGAATCTGCTGTGACAGAACGACAGCACCAGCATACAAAGCACGTTTTATCCTGTTAGTCCAGGGCAGGCTAAAGGTCACTGTGAGTCACTCAGATGTGAAATCAGATCCTGAGATGCGCCACTGATAGCCATTGCTGCCCTCTGGTGTTAAATCTCCGAAATTGCAGAGCTGAAATTGACTAACCGCCCTCCTCCTACGCCTCCTCCTCCTTTGTCCTGTGTGGTGCAGTCTGATAGACAGATGTGTGGAAATGCTGCTCGCCACTCTGCAAGGGGCAGTGTGACAGCAGTGATTTACAGAAGGAGATAGGGGTAGATCAGAAATGGAAGGAGGGAAGATTCATAGCCTATGATGGCATTCAGAGCTGTTAGAGAAGACATATTGCAGTGGTGGGGCTTTTATCATAAACAAGTCTGACTTTTTCTTCGTCATCAGAGGAGCTGGTGCAGGACAGGGAGAGGTGGGGGCCTTTCAGGAAGGTGGAAGCCAAAAAAAAAAAAACAGGCAGAAGAAGGAAAGGTGTAAGCTACATTTCGGGCTAGACTGCATCACTCCACATCAACTCTAACCACTCTTTTCCTCTCCTGCTTTCAATCTCATCCACCTCTCTCCATTCTCCCATCTTTCTGTCTCCATTTTCTCTTAATTCTTCGCGCCTCGCTTGCTCTCCTTTATTTCCCCAGAATGATGATGGCCCAGACGTTCGTGCTGGATCAGGAGATATTCTATTAGTCCACGCTACAGAAACAGACCGCAAAGGTACAGTACAGAACACATTAAGACTCATACTCGGCTGATATATTTGTTATGTAGAGTACAGTGTGTTTCTAGGCTTCGGGGTCACTGCTACAGCTTTGTTTTGCTAGCTTGACAGACCTGCAATCAGTTTACATTCAAACACAGATTTATTTGTGTGATTGACTGATGTATTACTTTTCTAATCTCCTCATCTGAGTAGCATTTTAAATAGCTTCAGTCTCTCTTTGGTTCAGTAATTTGCAATGTGTCAGTCTGGGTATATATGCCTTCATGTTTGATGATGTGTTTTCAGCTTTAGTTAGTTAATTGGGAACTCTGGCTTCACTTGAACTGAAATATTCTCCTTTTTTCCTCTGTTTTTGCTTGACAGATCTTGTTTTGTACTGTGAAGCCTTTCTGACTACATATAGGACTTTTATAACCCCTGAGGACCTCATTAAGAAGCTACACTACAGATATCCTTTTCAAATCACTCAACGTGTCACTCTGGGCTTAATCGCTGTTTTGTTGGCAGAAGGCTGTTTTTCTTGCCTAGTGATTTCTTTAAAATCCTTATTTACCAAGGACAGACTTTTTAATCTTGTTTGTGCTCATTCAGCTCTTTCAGTTACAAGCATTCATAGATGTAGACCTCCAGAACAACTGTAATCCTCTCCTGATGGACACTGAAGTCTTTTGCAATTATTGTGACTTTTTGTTATTGTTTGCCTTACTTAATGGCACCTCAAGAGAGCAAGTATCATGAACTTTTCCCTCCAAGATTTTCCCTGCTATGATGATGGCTCTCTAGTAGCAAACGTCCATGTGTAATGTTTTCTCACTGTTTTTAGCCACGGTCGGTCCACCACTTTGGTCCAGACTGAAATATCTCAACAACTAGATGGATTGCCATGGAACTTGGTGCAGACATTCATGGTGCCTAGATAATGAAGCCTAGCAGGTCAAAGTTTTTACCTATCCTGTGAAATATCGCAATATCTACTAGATGAATTCACACAACATTTGGTACAGATATCCTTGGTGCCCAGACAATGTATACTAATTACTTGATCCCCTGACCTTTTCTCTAGTGCCACCATGAAGTTGACATTTAAGTGAAATGTCTGAACAACTGTTGGATGGATTGCCATGAAATTTGGTTCAGACATTCATGTCCAGTCTGGGACGAATTTAAATCACTTTTGGTGACCTCTGACTTTTCATCTAGCTCCATCACAAGGTCAAAATTTCAGAAAGAAATTGTTCTAGCTAGCAAATGTTAGTATGGTGATCTGCTAAACTAAGATGGGGAACATGGTAAACATTATACCTGCTAAACATCAGCATGTTAGCATTTAGCTCAAAGCACGGCTGTGCCTAAGTACAGCCTCACAGAGCTGCTAGCATGGCTGTAGACTCTTAGTCTTGTTATGCAATAATTGCTATTTATGTATGTATTTTAAAAGAGCAAAACTTTATACTTCTTGTCTCATCACTTGATGAAGCATCACAAATGTACAAGAGCTTGTAAACTGTTAGTTAGACATGTTATTGTATTTTGTAATCCACAAATAGTATAGTTTTCATTGTCCTTGACCACAAAGCACATACACCAGGTTCTGCCACAGTCCGGACACCTTCAAGAAGCGAGTCAGCAAGAACACGTTCTTTGTGCTGGTTCGTGTGGTGGATGAGCTGTGGTGAGTGGGACTCACTTTATTATTTTTGTCCTGAATCTGGGGTAGACCTTTTCATAGTGTGTTGTGCACCTTCTCAGGGGAACATGTTTCCAAGTAAATGTGGAGAGGAAAATTGGTCTCTCTGTGAATTACTGAATAAAAGCATGTGCAAGTTTAGAAGCATGGATATTGCTGGTGCTTTAAATAGGACTGTGTATTCCACTATTTTGGTTTTGCATGTAAGCAAGGTTTTTAAATAAATGTACTCCATGACCACACTATCTCAATCGTATCTGTATCTATCTACTAAGACCATTGTCACTGATGTTGGGATATATCAGTAAAAGTAATTCCTCAGTCACATTACATTACTAACAATGAAGTGCAGCCTCATATAATGTTTATTTGAACTCAGTCATCCTAAGAGCTTAATTTATTGTTCTGCTGACAGCTATAATCAGAAATTATGTCCCTATTTCTGCGAGAGCATCCGGAGAGCTCTCTTTGTTCCTCCCTTTAATTGGCGTTTTATGGTCATAAACGTGCACGTCTGATCATCAACATCCAATCGAATTACTTTCTTCCTTCGGCTCACAAATTTTAATAATTTAATCATTTCCTCCTTCTCTTCCTCTGTCCTCCAGCTTGGTGGAGCTGACGGAGGACATCTTGAAACAGCTGATGGACCTGGTGTTCACGCTGGTGTGCAACGGTGAGCTCAGCCTCGCCCGCGTGCTCCGCAAGAACATCCTGGATAAGGTGGAGCAGAAGAAGCTGCTGCGCTACACTAACTCCCTCAAGCCGCTCGCTGCCCGAGGGGTCTCTGCAAGGTACGGAGGGGGTCAAGGGTCAGCATTTTCTGAGACTGGTGTGGGATGTGTTGATAGTGGGAAGTGTAGTTTAATGCTACTCTTAAGCCATTATTATGCCTCAGTACCCTTGAGGATACCAGGCAGTGTTTAGTTTATGGCCATCAGAAACAACAAGACTACACAAGATTACTTAAATTCATTGTCATTCCCAGATGAGACTCTTATAATTTCTCCCTTCAAATGTTTGATAATGTTTCCATGGAATCCAATATTGAAACACGTTGCACAACTTTTCGCTAGTACACCATGCTTTATTTCCCAGACATTTTCAGCTTTCGTGCTGGCAGCTTTCCGTCGTTTCCGGTCTCCTTATATACATTCGATCATTCATGTGACTTGGCAGTTTACAAAACAACATTACCACCAACATTTAAAATACTTCTTAGAAAATACAATATTTACTCCTATTGGACACAGAAATTTAGAGAGAGAAATATAAGAGAAATATAAATGACCATGAATACAAAACATACAATGTTACAACCAATTTTTCTAAATGTTCTTTTCCAAATACAATCTTTCATCTTAACTCAAAGTATATAAAGGCCCCTTTGCACTGTGCGGTTTTGGGCCGTCTGAGATTAAAACTGACCATCGTGAGAGAAACGTGGTCAAATCTTTGGTCATTAATCCAAAACACTGGTCCTAGATCTCACTGTGAGACGAGTCAACCGACTGCAGATTTGGAGCTTTGGCGACCAAAGACAGCCTGCAACACAGTGTCAGAAATTTCAGGACCAAATTCTCACAATGTTGCCGCTGCTTCGACCCTCGACTACAAAACAACCAATCAGAAAAGGACATGAAATGACACAGAATGCACTGGCCATCATGCCATTTTTAAATAAAGTTTAGGGGTGAAAACAACCAAAACGATGGAGGCGAAACAAAAAAGAGGTTCATGGGAAACCACAAACCTCTTTTTTTGTTTCGCCTCCATCAAGAAAACCTGCATGAGGAGCACAGATGGGTGACGCGTGCTGATGACGTGCCTCAGCTCTCTATACTCTTTTAAGTTCAATCATAAGATTCACCACACATTCATCTGAGATGCCTCAAATTGATATCATACAGTCTGACACAGACTGCAACCAAGACTTTATTTGACCCATCTCGCACAGTTTGACATGCAATAAACTTAAACACATCGTTGTTGTTGGTGTCTGAAGGCGCCTTTAAAGGGTTTAATCTCCATTTTTCATTACAAAGCTGCTCTTTTAACCTCATATTTCAAAACACAGAATTCTCAAATCTCCATCATCTCTTAATATTTATGAATAACTTATTTAGTTAAAAGTTAGTCAAACTCTCAAGTTAATTTTCCTTTCTGGAAAGAGCCATGACTGAATGGAAAGAGTCGTTTCTATGGCTGCAGCCGATCTACATAGTCAAACTTAAAGTTGAAGACATCCCCTAATAGTTTGTGTGTCCTAACAGGCCTGGAACTCTCCATGACTTCCGCAGTCACGAGATTGCAGATCAGCTCACTCTTCTTGATGCTGAGCTCTTCTATAAAATTGAGGTACAGTGTGGCTTCTTTGTGTTGATCCTCCCAGCATTTGTTGCTATTGGTTGTATCTTGACACCGAGCTCCGCGGCGTCAACCCCAACTTTTACACTTCCTGTTTTCCTCCAGATTCCCGAGGTCCTGCTTTGGGCCAAGGAGCAGAATGAGGAGAAGAGTCCGAACCTGACTCAGTTCACAGAGCACTTTAACAACATGAGCTATTGGTAACTTCATGCCCTCACATCTCGCTGTCTGTCGCTGGTATTCCCGGCTTCCCTCCCACCTTGCCTTCCTAAATGTTTACACCACACTGTTTATTTCTCTCTCCCACAGGGTCCGCTCTTTGATAATCCAGCAGGAGAAAGCTCAAGACAGAGAGAAGCTGCTTCTCAAGTTCATCAAGATAATGAAGGTTAGTCACGCACAGACTTAAATATCCTAAATGGCATGCAATTTCCTTGTTGTTTAACGCTATAACATTTATACAAATTTCTTATTATAGCACTTAAGAAAGTTGAATAATTTCAACTCCTACCTGGCAATACTGTCCGCCCTGGACTCTGCCCCCATCAGGAGATTGGAGTGGCAGAAACAGACCTCAGAGGTGAGAGGATTGTGAGGATGTTATAGTCATCAAGCTCTCTGTCTCTGAATCTACACATCTACTCATTGATTATAGAAATTTATCATGATTATCACTTTTTCCTCATATCACACTTCCTCCTTGTTCTCTTCTCAGGGATTGGAGGAATATTGCACGTTGATTGACAGCTCCTCCTCCTTCAGAGCGTACAGAGCCGCTCTGGCTGAAGTGGAGCCTCCATGCATCCCATACCTGTAAGTGAATGAATGTTTATGCGCATGTTTGCACTCATGTCAAGTTGTTTTTAGCTGAGAGCCACAACTTGACATGACTTTTCCTTCGTCCAGGGGTCTCATTCTCCAGGACTTGACCTTCGTCCACCTGGGGAACCCTGACCTCATTGAGGGGAAGGTCAACTTCTCCAAACGCTGGCAGCAGTTCAACATCCTGGACAGCATGCGGCGCTTCCAGCAAGTGTAAGTCCACTGGGATAAATTTACAGTATGATGAAAAGATGCACATAATCCTAATATATTATTAGAACGCTTTGTAAACATCAATCACAGTAATAAATGTCATCATTAGGTTGCCACTGGGAGGAAATACAATGTGTGCCTACTTTTTCATAAAATTTTAACATCATAAAACATTGCTGTCATCTCCACATGGGCTATTTGTTTTCTCACTAATGAATCACATTAATCAAACCTCTTCTCATCTCAGGCATTATGAGCTGAAGCGCAACGAAGACATTGTCTGTTTCTTCAACGACTTCAGCGACCACCTGGCAGAGGAGGCCCTGTGGGAGCTATCGCTGAAGATCAAGCCCAGGAACATCACCAGGCGCAAGACGGACCGCGAGGAGAAGACCTAGGGCCTGTGGGCCTCCAGAGACTGACCTCCAACTGTGCTTCATGACACTAACTCCACTTTACTACAGACTGAGAGAGACACGAATGGAAGCTATCTGCTGGAGCCTAATGGGAGGCTCATTATGGGGAATGCAGAACAAACTACAGACAACTGAATCGTGGCCAAGGTTTACAAAGAGCTCCGCTGCTCTGGGAGATTATAATTGGGATTACTGTGGCTCTGGCGTTTAGACGGGGAGAGATTCGGTGACTATGGTGGAACAGGAGGAAGCCTGGTGCCAAGGAGGAGTGAAGAGTCACACAGAGTGGACAGGGAGACGCTACGGAAATTACCAAAGTCTGCTCCCTGAGCTCTCTGTTTTAGAGTGGAGCTGTTGCGTGTGTGTGAGATTGAGCTGAATGGTCCATTACTCTCCGAGTTTCTCCTTCCTCTTCCTTTATGTTCTGTGCCATTTGCTGGTCATCTTCTGCCTCCCTCTCCTTGACTCACGAGTCCCCCTCAAACAGCAGAACCTCAAGAGCTGCCTGCCCTGAACTGTGACATAAACACGCAGGCTGCCGACCTGAGAATCTGCTGGGTGTTGGGGGAGTGAGGGGATTTGAACTCGAAGAGAGGATGACCATTAGAGACTGAGTTTGTTTTGAAACATTTTGTGTAAGAATCATGTATGGTTATGAAATGTATTATATACAGTGCTCCTTTTGTTCTTAAAAAGGATGTTTATGCTTATGAGAAGAGCTTAGCTTCTCCCAAGTGCCATACATATGTGCACTAAAAAAAGCAAAGCAAAAACACAAAAAGATAAATTACTAAAGATGCTGTGATCTGTGTATGTCATACTGAATCATTGTGTGCCGTGTTCAGGTGTAGAGAACCATCAGGCAATCACAATCATGTCCCCGTCATGTCAGTGTGTGAAAGAGTGTGTGTGACTGAAGTCCTCTGTGACTCATGTGTTTGTCATTCCAAAAATGTGCTGTAGTAAATCATTTTGATTCCTCTTTGGGATAATGGTCAAAACCAACACATCACACTGTGCTACCAAACTCCAATAAAACAAACAGCTCTGTTTCTATATACACTGTATTGGTCAGAAGCCTCATTTCCACCATCAAAATTCAAATAAGACTTGGACTTTAAAACTTTACAATAGAATTTTCCATTTATTGTTGTACAGAATGGTCAGTGGAAAATTAACTTAAAAAATTAAGGCATGTATTCAACTGTAAATCAAAAGGAAGCACTCGATACCAATCTAGGTGTGACACTAACACCACAGCCACATGGCCTAACTTCATTTAAATATGTTAAAACAAACAGGGAAAGCAACAAGATAACTACAACAGATAAGTATTAATATAATGTAAATATAGTCATCTCAAATAAAGCAACAGAGAAGCAGGTATAACTATAAGGTCAAACAAAGTGCAAAAGTATGACTGAAATTAAACATTTAATAAGAGGTCATCTGACCACAGCCAACACTGACAAACCAAACTATCATGGAAGACTGCTACATGTGAAAAGCATAATCTATTAGCATATTAGTTATGCACCAATAATTACTATAAAATTTATGAAGACGTGAAGCGCTGCGGAATTGTGGATAATTTATGTTTAAAAAAAAAAAAAAAAAAAAAAAGGCTGCAGAGGGTGAGACTGGCATCACATTTTCTGACCCATCAAGCACAAATGAATAGCAGCAATCCCAAGTCAAAGCTCATATTCACAGTCTGGACACATCCGTCCACCCCATGCATCCACAGTCTCAGTGAGGCCGACAACTGGGCTCCAGCAGGATCCTCTTCCCTGGAGGATTAGTGGCTCCGTTCTGCAGGTCGGCCTGCTCAGAAATTGCCCGTTTGAAGCCCCGCCCGTGGCCATTGATGGACCCGCGCTGCCATTTGCAGATGTCACCGTTCAGTATGTCTTGGATGTGCTGTACGATGAGGTTGATGGCCACTGGTGAGAGAAATGATTTGTCAAGCATTCACACTGGAGGAATTAGCAGAAAGGCATCCTTATTAAAAAAACAAAAACAAAAACCAAAAAACCCAAACACTTACCCATATTGTCAACTCCCCTTGGAATGATGACATCTGCGTACTTCTTTGTCTGAGAGAGATTTAGAAATAAAGTCAGGTAGTGCTTGATAGTGGCTGCTCAAAGGTTTGTTGATAATGATCATACTTACAGGCAAGCAAAACTCTTCAAAAGCAGGCTTGACAAATGTTGTATACTGAGTGAGAATCTGCTCCAGGTCTCTCCCTCTGTTCATGTCTCGCAGAACTACAGGGAAAATTAGGTCAGACTACTGATATGCTGTAGCAACATCTGGAATAGTGTGTGTGTGTGTGTGTGTGAGGGAGACATTGATACCTCTGCGAGACAGTCTGACGTCTGAATCTGTGTCCACAAAGAGCTTCATGTGAAACATATCACGCACTTTCTGGGGGTAGAAGACCAGGATCCCCTCAAAGAGGACCACGTCTGCAGGGTAAACAGTGATCCTGTCTTCCAATCTGGTAATATGCACACAGAGGCATGAGATGAGTGTGGAAAAACTGAAAAAAAGATTTCTCATTAGGGTTTAATGAATGTGAAATGCTTCCCTCCTACCTGGAATGGGTGACGAAGTCATACGTTGGCACTTCAACCACCCTTCCCTCCGCAATGTCCTTCAAGGTTTTGTACATTAACTCGTTGTCAAATGCCTCTGCAAGACATTGCAGACACAGTAGAATTTTAAAATCAAGGCAGTGCATGTAAACAATATAATGTATAAGAAAACCAATATCAGACATATGTATAATTCCCAAACATCTAGTATTAGTCAGGCTTAAGGACAAAGTAATCTACTACACAATAAAGCAATGTTGCTGTTTAATACTGATGGGCATTTACTGGGCACCTTTTCAGGGTCCGGAGTATAACATCTGTATCGGCCAGTATCAATTTATCAAAGCAAGATAGTCCAGTCCAATATTATTTTTGCTGCTGATTTTGTGATCTTGTATTCCAGATGTGGCATTTAATAAAAATGTTTAATCCACAACAGAATAACCTCTAATGAAATTGACAATTACATTATAACTGCATGCAAAACACAAATAAATCCATATTAGGGTTGGTGTTGGTTGAACATTACAGGTGGGGAAATACTGGTATTATAAGCCAGTGCACCCATACCAGGGACTGACTTTTGAATAGAGGTTGGGAGGTGTGTGCTGTTGTGAAGAAATGGACAGGAAAAAGACCACTCTATATAGCCTGAGCCTACCTGGGTGATCAAAGTTGTACTGGCCCTTCAGCGCTTTCCCCTTTTGCTCTGGAGTCAGGACTCTGTAGAAGCTGTCCTGGCTTACAATAGCCACCTTCCTCTGGCGGTGGTCCACCTTGTTCTGGCCCAGGAGCTCCATGATCTTGGCGCAAACTGTTGACTGGGACAGAAAACTTCTTTCAGTCAATTATCGGTATTTATGATCTGTCATAATGCTTTATTAGGTTAAAATAGCAAGTTTGTGGCAGTGTCCTGAGGGATAGAGGGAATAAAAGTCCTTAAGTGTGAAATGAAGTCTATCAGTGGCCTTCTCAATGGAGTGTTTATCAGCTGACTCGGTCTGGCATTGCGAGGGAATTGACACATTTCTTACAGCGGCTAGTTAGCTGTATGAAACACTTTGGCGCTAAAAGATCACAAAGAAGTATTGCAAAGGCAGTAAAAATTAACAGGGCGGAAATGTAATACCTGTTCTAGTGTGTTCATGAAAAATCTAAATAAAATATTAACGGAGCAAGGGGGGCGTGCCAGCTGGTTTGACAGTTTGACTGGTGCTAATGGCGCTGCTAGCAAACTGAGCTAAGATACTGGGGATGCTAATTTCCGTTGTCCGTAGTTCCTCTGGTTGAAAAAGGACTGACCTTGCCGCTGGCGGTTCCTCCGCTAACCCCTATCAGGAAAGGACAATGCCGTGGCCTCTCTGCCTCGTCTAGGGCTCCGAGAGCATCCATCGCAGTCCAACAGTTAAGAAAGACTGCAGAAATCTAGATAGCTTGGCTGAGTGCTAGCTCTGCTATCTGTAGCAACAGCAACGCGTTGTTCTCGCGAGAACTAACGCTCTCTCAACTGATACCACACAGGACAATTCGGAGCGGACTATTTACATAATTACACTTTTGGAGCGGAACTGCATTAAATATTTGGACAAAATATGATAAATTATTACCTATATACATTATCGGTAATTTACTATCAAATGTTTCTGAATACCTTTGGTTATAGTTAGAAAATGTTATTATGAATAGATCTAAATTAATACTGTTTGATTTGCAATCTGTTAGCTGGGATTATAGTTCCATCCCCTGCTATTAAAAGCTAGTCTCTCTCATTTCCCTATTCTTTGCTAAGAATACTTGACAACAAATACATTAGCAATTAAAAAGATTTGTGTTTATTATAAAATTAAATATAAACATTTTACAATATACATATACAGTATAAACACAGCATTATTGTTTTTCTGGATCATTGTCTGATTTCTCTGTGTCTTCTCCACGTTGTGAGTCGTCTTTGCTGGATTCATCCACCAGTATCTCCAAAGCAGCACTTCCTTCAACCCTCTTCACAGTTTCTCCCTTGGCAGCAAGGATTTCCTCGATGTTTCTAAAGTGTAAAGCAACACAGCACATGAGTCATTCAGAAATATATTCTACAAGCAGTTATTGGCAAATCAAAGATGTCAATTTCTCTGGTGCATTTTGAACAACTTGTGCTCCTTAGACATGCTTAAAGGGTTGCAGAGGTGTTTGTTCTCTTCTTCATTAACCAAATTTAAGGGATGCTTATCAAAATTTTGTGTCTGAATAATGTGTTTATGTTAAAAAATCAACACCACCAACCTCTTCCCTTCCAGGTCAGAGAACCAGTTGAGGTTATCAGCAATGATATGGTGGTTCTTACATCCTGGACATGTCACTATCACAACACCTTTGTGATAAGCCTGCTTGGATATCTTCTGCGTGGACCTGGTAGAGCAAACCTGCAAACATGATTCAGCCTACATGTCAGATAACTTTATATGACTCACAAACACAAACAAATAGACAAAGAAAATGTTTTGGGATTTCAAGATGGAAAACTTCTGATTAAATAAAGCAACAGCAAAAGCAATGTCCCAACACTGGCACAGGTACCTTGCATGTGTAAATGAGTTGATAATGTTTTGACTGGATCTTTCCAACAGCGTCACTTCTGATACTGGGAGAAGTTGAAAATCCTCTATAACTGCTAAGACGAGCTTCACATCTGTCAGCAGGTAACAAAATATGAAAACTACGCTGGTCCTGTGAGGAGAGAAGCCCAATCCTGGCTGTGGTCGTCGGTGGTCCTTGAGGACGACTGTGAAACACAGAACAGAGTCTAGACAGTGTTGAACGACTGTGATAACACCGAAACAACCGGCTGACAGCCAGCATCGTCCTCGAAGAATCTGATGAACGTAAAAGAGCAAAACATTTATGTAAAACCAACATGACAAGTGATGTTTTTAAAGACATTAACATTACTAGCGATTTCATCAACGTGTGGTTTGTCGCGGTCTGATGACATCACATATTGGGATTTTCAAAACAAACTTTATTAACAACTTGTTTTCGCGACGAATTAAAAGTCCGTATCATTAACATGACATTTCAGCCAACTAATATTCTAAACAGACAGATTAATGAATAAAAGGCATTACATGAAATTGAAATTGTTTTGTAATAGATTTAATCCGCTTGGAAGGGAGTTATGTTTAGTGTGATAAAGTTTCTATCCAGATTCTGAGATCTGTTTGACAGTATAATATACAGTATAAATGTGCTTTCTGAGGTACTCTTTACATGAGTATTTCCATTTTATGCTACTTTATTCTTATAGTCTGATCTACCGCGTTTCAGAGGAATATATTACTTTTTACTTTTTTACTTTTTACTCCAACAATTATCTGACAGCTATTTGTTACTTTACTGATTCAGATTTTAAATGCAAACATGATCAACAAATAAAATATGATGCATTATTATAGGTTAAACTACCCAGGTGTATATAAAGTAGATACAATTAGTCAGACCCTGACCACCTACAAGCTTAAAATGCTACTTACACATGAATGCATCACTAATAATAATGATCCTGTAATGCAATATAATATTAAAACACTCTGAAAGGGGCCATTCTGCATTGTGACTGCTTATACGTTTATTTTACTGATAATACTTATGTTCATGTAATTAAGTAAAATTCAGACAGAAGCAAAGTAAAAAATAATCACCCAAGCTCCCTCAAAGGCACTAAATGCAAAAAGTCAAATGTTACACAACACAAACCTACATCACTCACAGGTTCATAATTGGCCATCTCAAAAGTATAAGGCTCTGTTTTGTGGTGTGTTATCATAAATGTCTTAACCACAGTAAACTTATTAAAGCATATGCCTCATGTCCAATGTTGAAATACTTCAGCAATGGACATCATAATTGCATCCATTCTCTCTTATCAGTAGTCCTCAGTGATGGAATAATGAGTACAGTGGATGTCTTATCAGTGGTGGTATGAATCTCAGGTCAACCACACAGTTTATGGATTTGTTTTGGAGGCGATACAAAGGGAGAAGAGGAAACAGTAGCTAATCCTGTATAAAGTCTTCATCTTATGTTTATATCACCAGGTTTTCAATACATGTGACTTTTAGACATAAATTCTACATTATAGTGAAGAGTCATTGAACCCTTGAACCTTGAATTTCAATTTAAAGACTAAATCCAATTTAAGTTTTGGTTAAGTGTGGAGAAATCAAGTAATTTCTTTGAACACAACCACCAGGGGGTGGCATAAAGACTTTGATATCGCCTCTCAGATTCAGATTTTCCTTCCAATCTCTAAAATACTTCTGGGATGACCAGTGTGGCCCAAATCAGGGACAGTTATCATCACCTCATTGTTTTCCAATACTTTAGAGGGAAAAGGAGAAGTAGGGGCATATTATGCATTTAAAACAAAACCATTTTTGCCATTGTCCCAACTGGCTAAGGCCAAAGCTGCTGCAGGAGTGTACAGCTGATGTCCACAAAGGACAAATTTCTTGAGCTGGTGACTGAAGGGTGTGTCTCTTAATCCTGTTCGGAAAGGTGGGGGGAGTTTATTTAGGGGAAACTGCAGTCAGTCTGAAACTGGGAGTCCTCCCAGTGCTGACACAGTGCCTCTGTAGTGAGTCCATGTTCAGTTTTGTGTGCCGTATTCCTCTGTTATTCACTGAAAACAGAGGATTATTCCAAAATATTCAAGATTATGATCTAGATGTGCTATCAGACTCTTTGCGTTGGTTTAATTCACAGTTAAATCAGAGATAAAAACAAAATTAAAAGCTTTTTTTCTTACATCCTGATGTAGAATATTTACATTGTAAACCATGCACATCATTCTTTTGAAATGTTGTAATTATGTGTGTATGGTGTATGGAAGCCAGTGCAGCGCCTCCCCTTACATGTTAATTAGGCCAGAGCCAATCACTCACTACCACACATGGTGGTTAATTGCTCCAGCTGAGCTGTGTGTGCAGACTTTTACTCCTGCTCTCATCACTCATTGTGTGTGTGCATGACGTACCTGTGAGTAATCATTGTCAATTTCCATATTTTGGTTTGTTAACAGAGCCACCACTAATGACCCATGTGCTAGCTTCATTACCTTGTTGCACATGCTTTCTCTTGTGCTTATGCTAATGTTGCAGTGTGGGATACTTTGTAAATGTATTTTGTTTTTGTCTAATAAGTCAATGTACTAATAATTCTTATTACAATACTTCAATGTACTTCCTGGTAAATATATTATTTATTTTCAGACCACTATAGATTGGAAACCCATTGTGATATCGGGAATAAAATCCTTTCCCTGACTCTTTGACTGGAGCCATTCTATAATATCAATTTATCCATAATATATAAGTGTTACCCGAGGTCTCCCTCCTTGACAAAAGGTCTAATATTAGGCTACTAATTTGACATCTGTGAATATAGGCTATTGTTTGCCCATAATAATTAAGCAACAATTAATACAAAATGTTATCATCCATATCACTCCCAATTTAACATGGCGAGTGAGGGTCCCCTTCAGATGTCTATTTTTTATTTCTTTATCCCTTTTTATGTATTTATTGATTTTGTCTGGCATGTTGTCATTCTACCGCTGTGCTTTTATCTTGATAGCAGCTGTGTGTTAGTACTTCCGCCCGTCTCGTGCAGCAGCAGACAATTGTCTTCGTGCGAGCCGACGAACCCACTCGGCTCATTCGTTAGTGTGGTTTTCTCCTCCGTAGCTAACGTAAGGGGCTCCGGCCCGGTGTTCGACCAGCCACAACCGCTGAGAAACGTTTGAGAAATGTGTCACCCGTGTGCTGAGGTGGCGAGAGACACCAGCTTTAATAAAACAGGTTGGTCTTTTCTTAAATTTCCTATGTGTTTTAACTAGCTAGCTGTGTGGGTCAGAGTGGTTTCACTGCCGCAGTTTGCTAACTGGGCATCGGTATGAGACATCGTTTCCAGTCGCCACTCGGCTGACTGCTGTTGAGGAGAAGCCCACCTAATGAAAGGTCGCTCCCAGGGTTAGATTACATGTTATTTTGTCAGACTGCATTACAGTAAGACTCATAATCCCAGATGAATAACTAATGAAATATTCTCGATCATATCATAAAGGTTTCGTCCACAGTTGAAGGCCAGCAAGGTAACGTTATTCTGATCTTATGACACAAACAATATTGCCGATTAATCACTGGGATTGTAAACAATGGCTCTGTAGTATTTCCGTTCTGAATTGCAGTGGTATTGAGGCATATTGTTGAGTTCCTACTGAATTAATGTTGCCTCACTATGACAAGAATATTGCAGTGATACTATAGGATAGTGTCACTGTAACATGCATGTCAAAGCTTATATGGTTGTTGTGATATCTGTATCATGTCCATGTAAGATCTTTTTATAGCATGATTGTAGTCCTTTCTGGTAATGGGCATATGCACAGTCAATATTGGCTAAAGAACTAGTCACATTTTATATAATCAACATATGCTTTTACAAAGTGGTTTTGAATGGCCCTTGTCTTGGAGATGTGTATTGTGAGTGAGTGTGTGAATGTGACATCACCAGTTCTGTCATGAACAGGAAAGTAGCTTTTTGTGAGCAAGAACCAGTTAGACCTGGTTAAGACTGAAAACACTGCCCTGTCTGCTCCATCTTTTCATCTCCATTGGAAGTCTACCATTGCCACGGTTGGGCAGATGGGTTGAGAACAGAAGCTGTGAACTCTTTTCCTACTGGCAGCCCAAAAAGAATGATTTTGTTTTCGAGGAACAGGATAAATCTCATATTTTGGAAGGATCTGTGAGTGTCTGTGATCCCCTTATAGGCTACCAAGAACATGATCCTGAACCCTTTATACCTACAGTACAATTTTAACATCCACACCACCAAATAATACACCAAATCAGAGTGGACTTTAGCTAAACCCAGAAGCAGGTAGCTGAATAAACATCATAACTATATATTCACCTTTCAAATACATTTAGTTGTGGAAAGGTTATTTATGCAGAAGAGACCAAAATCTTAAACGCATGAGTTTTGAGTCTTTGTTGAGTTTTTCAAAACCATGAGACTTTTCTTGTTGGGAATGCTTGGATTTCACAGAATCCGTATCAAGGCCGATACTGAACTTATTAAGCGGATCAGGTATCGGCCCGACGTAATCGATCCACATTAAATATAGTTTCTTCATCAATGTCGTCATAAAAATTCAGTTTACAGCATTCCACAGACTCGGTTTTTAGTCCCACAACAATTCCTGGCCTCATGTTACCTTACAGTAATGGGTATCAGCAGATAGACGGTATCAAAATTATGTTGGAACCGTGCTCTCCTATTTTTCTAAAGTTTATCGAGGTTGTGCACTAGGGCTGCAACTAATAGATTATTTTCATTTTGATTAATCTACCTGTTACCTTCTTGATTGATCGATGAATCATTTATACTACAAAATGTCAGAAAATTGTGAAAATGACTTTCTTAATGAATTTCTTAAAACCCAATGTGATGTCTTCAAATGTCTTCTCAGCTAACAGTCAAAACCCAAAGATATCCAATGTACAATGATAAAAAAACTTGAACGATTAATCAAAGTTGCTGATTCATTTTGTGTTAATTGACTAATCATGTTAGCTCTGTTGTGCACCCATCACCGACAGACTGTCAATATGAGATGGTCTGAGACTCTTCTCAGACTCTGTCTTAAACTAGGGAGTTGGTTGAATTTTTCCCTTACATCTTGTCCAATGTGTGTTAAGAAACAACCATAACACTGGGATCAGGATATAATGGTTTCAACAACTAAGAACTGGTGAAAGAATCCCCAAATGTGCCTTCCTGTATTGATTACCTATCCATGCTGTATCATGGGGTGTGCACTATCAGGACAGAAGAAGGCAGTAAATGTGGGAGGCACTCTGTTGCTACGACTTTGAAGGTCCTTTGGGTATATTCTAGCCCTTAGACGGAAAATCGTAAAGTTGTTTCAGGGAGAATATTCAGAGATATACCAAACACAACAAGCTAATATCAATCTAATGGAGTGTTATAAAAGTTCCAAGCCAGCTATTAGCAGTGGTAATGCTGGCATTCATCTATCTTTCCGTCCATCTATTTCCTAAACCACTTATCTTCTTAAGGATTGCAAGGGGGCTGGAGCCTATCCCAGCATGGATTGGGTGAGAGGTGGTGTACACCCAGGACAGGTTGCCAGTCTAACAAAAGCCAACCGTTATAGAGAGGAGGGAGACGCGATATCATTTGAATATGGGGATAATGCCGCACAGTCTCTCCTGGAAGACATTCATAGTGTTGCACTCGGTTGTTCACATGAAAAGTGACAAATAGTTGTGACAAGAATGAAGAAAGAGAGTTAGAGAGAGAAGTTCAAACCCTGACTCTTTTCTCACTTCTGCACAGCTGGCCAGGGCCTCAAAATGACAATCCTAACATGCAAGCATAATATTTAACATGCTGCTTACCATCTAAGTTTAGCATGCTAACTTGGCTAATTAGCACTAAACACAAAGTTCAACTGAGGCTGATGACAAATACAGTTTTGACCTGATGATGGTGCTAGATGAAAAGTTAAGGGATCACCAAAGTTATTGGGATACATCATTTTGGAATCATGAATGTCTGTACAAAATTTCATGTCAGTTCAATTCCAGTCTGGACCGACTGGCCGACATTGCAATCCCCAGAGCCATGAAGCTAGCCTGGCTAAACTTTAACTTTTAAATCTACTTAATCTGCATGTCTTTAGACACAAAGGAAACCCACATGCACATGAAGAGAAAATGCAGAGTTTGCTAATGTAGGCTGTCAATTATGAATAATTTCTTTTTCAGAGGGTGATACAGAATAAACTGCAAAGATACATACCAGGATTTTTTTTTCTCTATTTTTCTGTTTGACTGTAGCTTCAGTTGAGAGACATTAGTGTCCTTGAGTTATTATAGTTGGCTCTGTAATACTGTATATTAGCTCTCACAGCGGCCAGGTTCACCTGCACCTCTCTCAGCCCATGTGTGAGGGCCTCATCAACAGAGACTGCCCACACAATAGCAGCTCTGTTCAGGGAACAAATTTGGGAAAAATGTACTGGGGTAAGGCTACAAACAGGAAGCCAGGAGCAGAGTCCCTATATAATCCAGTCTTGACCTTTTCTTCTTTAATCCAGTTTTTATTTTTATTCGTCTGGTCCTGTTTATGATGGTAAGAATGATCAGATAGCTTTATATCCTCAAAGGAGAAGTCCTCCATTTCTGGAGGAGTGGTTTGGGAAGACAGGCAGTGTGATGCAATGACAAGATAAGCTGCTCGCAGACTGTTTGTTTGTTTTCCTGTGCCAGGATAATGTGAAACAAATCTTGGATGTTATTTTAAACTAAAGATATCAGTGAATGTGACTAAGTCATGCTGAGAGTTTACTGGATTTGGAACTGGATGCTATAGTGAAGCTCTTCAAAGACTTGAAGCTTTTATTTTAAGACATGCTACATCTTTGTTATGACAGTTGACTTGACCTTATCAGTGCACTCATGTGACAGGCCATTATCTATAGGTTTAATTGGGGAACACGCCTACGGCTTCAAGTTTCTCTACCATCTGTGTTTGGCAACAGGAAACTGTGAAAGTGAGAAGATTTTTGATGTTTGTGTGTAAAACCATGATTTCCACATGTCACACTTTGAGCCTAAATATATTTAATGTCCAGTTTCGGTTTTGGATGTGTAATTAATCTGTTGCCATACAGTTGAATGGAAAACCGATTAAACATATCTTGTTGTGTTTAATACCATGTGAAGTATCACAATTAAGAGGTGTTTTGGCAGCTGTTGAGTTGAAGTAAAGCAGGATAACAGAGGGAGGCCCACTGTACTGCCATTCTGGTTTAAACTGGATAACACAAGGCTGTTTTTTATGACCGCTTGACCAACTATCCTCTTTCATCCTCTTCCTGTAAGTAAAGGGTAACTTGAGCAGACAGGGAGATACAATTGTGGTTCGACTCCTCCAAACTTTGTATTAAAATAGGAAGCAGAAGTGATGAGATCATGATATTTGCATATTCTCTTTGATGTGCTGCAAGCTGGGGGTTGTCTACACCAAACTAGACCTATTCCATTTAACAACTTAGTCTAGGGTTAACATGAAGCAACTGAAACAACTTGCTTAGATTGCTGTATTTTATTGCATTCCTCACACTTACTCTGTGAGGAAGTAGCCTAGCTGTGGGCAGATGCACTCAAGCGTAAATGGACACCTGGGAGAGACTTTTGGTTTTGGGGTTTATTTGTTCAGTGGTCAGCAACCTGATCTCACTTGGTATCGCTTCCATTTTGCTGAGTTTCCCAGTAAAAGTTCAAGTTGTTGTTCTTGAATTGATTTCAATATCCCCACTCATTCTGATGAAGTGAAAACAACCCATTTGACAAAGCTCATCAGGAAATTAGAAATAGTCCTTCATGTTTGTACTAATTTGAGATGTTTGTGATTTGTATGTGTGATTTGGCACCTTGGCTGCTAAAGATTAAATGTACAACCATTATCCTAAAGACACTGTTAAAACTTCCATCATGCCATGAACATGTTTATGCAGAAAAATCGCCCATCAGGAGAGATGGAGAGTGACTTGTTTGAACATGTGTGCTGTGTCAGGATCTGTGGTCCTTTTTTTGCTTCTGGTTTGCTCTGCAGTCTCTGAACTGCAGTGTGCTGTCGGCACATGCAGGACGCCCAGGATAACCCTGATTATACAGCAAATATAATGACTGCCACTCTTTGTGTAGTCTGGTAACCTGTATGATGATGATAACTGAATTGGACTTCAGTCCCTAATTGTATAGATTTATTGATTTGCCTGAACCAATGTGCAGAAGGGGGAATGTATTTCTACTTTGTGAAATGGTGATATTAATATGGTATCCATTTGTAGTTAGTCTTATCTTGCATCGTTGCTCTATAGCCTAAATAATTAGGCTGTTTATATTCTGGGGTGTCGGGTGTCCATTAGTCCATCATCAGAAAAGTAATCTAAAATAAACTATTTTGGTAATCCATTAATAATTTGAGTCATTTTTCAAGCAAAAACTTAAAACATTTACTGATTTCAGCTTCTCAAATGTGATGATTTGCTGTTTTTCTTTGTATTTACCTGTAAATTGAATATCTTCAGGGGCAAAACAAGTCATTTTGAAGATGTCACCTTGGGCTCTGGGAAATTTTGATGGGGATTTTTCACTTTATTCTGACATTTTATGATTGATAATCTGATTAATCGATAATTAAAATATTCATTAGTTGCATCTTAAGTGCATCTGTGATTAAAATACCTGCATACATCTTTAAATTGCTTTTTTTTTTCTTCTTCTGAGCAACAATCCAAAACCCAAAGATATTCAGTTTACTATCACAGAGGACAAAAAAATGAAAATATTCACATTTGAAGAATCAGAATTTTTTTGACACCTATGCTTAAACATTATTCAATTAATCAATTATCAAAATGGTTACTGATTAATTTCCTGTCGATCTACTAATCACTTAATTGACAATTGATTCTGCTTTAGTTCAAAGACAACCATACAGCAGGTTTTTCCACTGTTGAATAACATTTTGATATGCTAAGATTTACTTTAACACATTAAGGTTTCCAAAATACAGTCCATTATGTTTCAAACTTGACACGTCACCAACTAATCTCCTGTTTTCTCACTTTTTTTTAGATAAACCATCATGATTCCCATCACAGAGCTCCGGTACTTTGCTGACACCCAGCCAGCGTACCGTATCCTGAAGCCATGGTGGGACGTTTTCACCGACTACATCTCAATCATCATGTTGATGATTGCGGTGTTTGGTGGCACGCTGCAGGTCACACAGGACAAGATGATCTGCCTGCCTTGCAAGTGGGTGGTCAACAAGTCGTGCGAGACCATGCCCGTCCCAAATGTAACCACCGCCTTTGCACCAGAACCCAAAGGCATTCAGTATAACCTTGACCGTCATCAGTATAACTATGTTGATGCTGTGTGCTATGAGAACAAACTACACTGGTTTGCCAAATATTTCCCCTATCTGGTGCTACTCCACACTCTTATCTTTTTGGCCTGCAGCAACTTCTGGTTCAAGTTCCCCCGCACAAGCTCTAAACTGGAGCACTTTGTCTCCATCCTCCTCAAGTGCTTTGACTCCCCGTGGACAACAAGGGCTTTGTCTGAGACCGTGGTGGAGGAGAGCGACCCCAAGCCTCTGGGAAAAATGAACGGTTCGATGGACAAGAAGGCCTCAAGTGTTAGCGAGGATGTTGAGGCTAGTGTGCCCATGCTCCAACGAACAAAGTCCAGGATTGAACAAGGAATTGTAGATCGCTCTGAAACTGGGGTTTTAGATAAAAAGGAAGGGGAGCAGGCCAAGGCTCTTTTTGAGAAGGTGAAGAAGTTCAGGATCCATGTAGAGGAGGGTGATATAGTGTATCGTCTTTACATACGTCAGACCATCATCAAAGTAATCAAGTTTATACTGATAATTAGCTACACAGCCTACTATGTACGCTACATCAGGTTCAGTGTAGTGTGCTCAGTGAACATTCAGAAACTAACAGGGTACAGCATGTACTATTGTGCTCACCCGTTAGCAACTCTTTTCAAGATTTTGGCCTGTTTCTACATCAGCTTGGTGGTAGTTTATGGTCTTATCTGCATGTACACTCTTTGTTGGATGCTCAGCCGCTCCCTCAAGAGATACTCCTTTGAATCAATCCGTGAGGAAAGCAGCTATAGTGACATCCCTGACTTGAAGAACGACTTTGCCTTCATGCTACACATGATAGATCAGTATGACCCTCTCTACTCCAAGCGCTTTGCTGTATTTCTGTCAGAGGTGAGCGAGAACAAGCTGAGGCAGCTGAACCTGAACAACGAGTGGACGTTGGAGAAGCTGAGGCAGCGCATCACCAAGAACTCCCAGGACAAGCTGGAGCTGCATCTGTTCATGCTCAGTGGGATCCCAGACACAGTATTCGATCTGATTGAGCTGGAAGTGCTCAAGCTTGAGCTTATCCCTGATGTAACTATCCCACCGATTATCGCCCAGCTCTCCAACCTGAGGGAGATGTGGCTCTATCACACCCCAGCTAAAATTGAGGCTCCAGCCCTTGCTTTCCTGAGAGAGAACCTGAAGTCTCTCCACATCAAGTTCACAGACATCAAGGAGATCCCACTGTGGATCTACAGCCTGAAGAACCTCAGTGAGCTGCATCTCACCGGGAACCTGAGTGCTGAGAACAATCGTTACATCGTCATTGATGGGCTCCGGGAGCTCAAAAGGCTCAAAGTGCTACGTCTGAAAAGCAACCTGACCAAGCTTCCACAGGTGGTGACGGACGTGGGCGTGCACCTCCAGAAGCTCTCCATCAATAACGAGGGTACCAAGCTGATGGTGCTCAACAGCCTGAAGAAAATGGTCAACCTGACAGAGCTTGAGCTTGTTCGCTGCGATCTTGAACGCATTCCACACTCCATCTTTAGTCTGCACAACCTACAGGAGATTGACCTGAAGGACAACAATCTGAAGACAATAGAGGAGATCATCAGCTTCCAGCACCTGCACCGGCTCGTGTGCCTGAAGCTGTGGTACAACCAGATTGCCTACATCCCCATTCAGATCGGAACACTCACCAACATGGAGAGGCTGTATCTGAACAGGAACAAGATAGAGAAAATCCCCAGCCAGCTTTTCTTCTGCCGCAAGCTGCGCTTCTTAGACCTGAGTCACAACAATCTGACCAGCATCCACGCTGATGTAGGCTTCCTCCAGAACCTGCAGTACTTCGCTGTGACAGCTAACAGGGTGAGAGGCAAACATTTGTCCATTCCATGTTTTCATTTTAGTGAAAGCATGTCTCATTTCCTATGTTCTTAGAAAGGTAATCGGTCTCCACCCCTCTACGATTAGCTCATTATTAGGTCAGATAAGGTGTTGACAAAGGGCGATGCTTATAGATGCTGAGATATTCATAGAGCGGTATGGATTTAAAGATGACTGAGGCTTTGGCAGTTTTGCAGTTGTATATTGTCAACAGATACTTTGCTATATATTTCTGAGTTTTAAAAGTGTCCTTAGAAGTTCAGATTTTCAGTCCCATGTAGAACTTGTTGAAAACACTGATATAATCTTGGTCTGTTTATCCGCTTTCCAGTGGCTGAAATAAAAGAAAGAAGTCATTCAGTGGCATGTTGTAAACGCAGTCCTGTTCCATACACAGCATTCAAATTTATGCTAACCGCTGTCACATATGTTGGATAAAATAAAAGTTCTCCTGTTTGGAATGAAGCACAGATTTTTACTGCCAAGTCCATTTTCTTTTCCTCTTTGAGTCGATTAAATAGAAACTATTGGGGATTTCAAAGCTTAGTCACATTTATGGTATATTAACAAAAATTTTCTGAGACGACATTGAGCCTTGGAGCTTGATGTACTCCAGCCTCTCCCCTTTCAGATGAGAAAATGGCAGATAAAAAACGTTCCCATTTCCTCTATACTTCCTGAGAAGTAAACGATTACTTTTCAAGTAAATGGTCACAAATGGTCTTAATTCAGGATGTTGTTTATTTCAGTTGCAAAGATCATTAGCTTAAATACTTTTGAGGGCCGCGCCAAATCCCGTTATTACATTCATGGCTGGGTTAGTCTATATGGCTTTGAGTGAACTAGATCATTTTGGTCTTGCTGTTTATTTGATTCACGATGTAGGAATTTAATTCTGTTCACTGTGAGAAATTGGAACAACAGCATTCTCCTGAAAATGCTGTTTTTCACTAAGAAAGCGCACAGGATCATGTGTTTTCAGTGAAGGCTACTATTACTGCCGTTTTACTGTGTTTGCTTGTGTGGTTTTGCACTGAAAATAGGTCCCAGCAGGTTTGTATGCAGCCAAAAATAGCTCCATTAAATGGGACCCTTTTGGTTTCTCTTGTGTTTTTAAGGCCTCTCTTGCCTAAATCCTCTTTACACTGTGAGCACTATCAATTCAAATGAGTTGTGTAATTGTGAATATACTGTAGTGTCGATGTAGGTGTTTTTAATAGGATGTGATTTCTGTGGACATCAGCGAAGAGAGATTGAAATTTTGTTTTTAGACAAACAAGAAGAATAGCAAATAGGACGAGGAGTTCATGGAGCCTTTTTTTCTCCTGTGTTTTCTTTTTCCAGTTTCCTAAATTTATTAGACTTTATACCTAAAGTCTGACAGCAAATTTTGAGTGCCCTTTAATCTTACTTTGATTTGTTTCCTGTGCTGAGGTCTGAGTCGTGTTATGTTTTTTAATTAGGAAACATCTGAACATTCTTCAGTAACTACAGTAGAAACAGCTGCCTCATTTTCTTAATGCCTTTTACTCGCGTCTCAGATCCCTGCCTCATCTGGCCAAGGCATATGGATTGAACAACTCAGCCTTTCTGTTCACTGTTAACTTATACCCCTCATTATTCTGACTTTTATCCTCTCCACTTCAGATCGAGACTTTGCCCCCAGAGCTGTTCAAGTGCAAGAAGCTGCGTACTCTGAATCTGGGAAACAACTGTCTGCAGACGCTGCCGTCACGCTTCGGAGAGCTCACCGGGTTGACCCAGCTGGAGCTGAGAGGGAACCGTCTGGAATGTCTCCCGGTGGAGCTCAGTGAGTGTCGGCTGTTGAAGAGGAGCGGCCTGGTGGTGGAGGAGGACCTGTTCAACACGCTGCCAACAGAAGTCAAAGAGCAGCTTTGGAGGGCCGATAAGGAGCAAGCTTGAGCCAAACCTCCTGCTGCAGAGGAGAGAAGTTTGATTGGAGAAATAAACGATTAGTGATTGTTTTTTTTCTTTTGTTTGTAAATGCAGGCAAACCCTGAGAAGTTGGCAGCAGTGTTGGCCATGCGGGCTCAGATAAGTGATGGCTTGTTGTTTGGTTGGTGCTTGGGGCTTCCCTGGCAGGACCTGTAAAAGCAACAATGTCAAATTTCAAGACCTCCAAGGATGTATTTTTTTGGAAATCGCTAGTTTCATGGTCGCCAAGGAAAAATCTCCTAGCTCGGTGATGAAAGGTGGTTCAGTAATGTGGCTTTTCTCTTATATCATCCTGAAATATGAAGCTGCAAGGATGCTAGCAGGTGATGTCGAATATGCATGCCACAGCAAACCTGTTCATTAGAGCGAGCCAAAAAAAACACAGAAAAACTTTGCACGATTCAGCCTTGCCAGTGAGCTAAATACGCTCACTATCACTTCTTTGCTGATCATGGGATACATGCACAAATTGAACATGCTCAAAGCAGTGTTCACCTGACCTTCCTCTGGCCTTGAGACTCAAAATTTTGCTTTTGAAATTTTGGCAGATGATAGTAAATTAATTATAGTGCAACTTGACAGCCAGTTTGTTGAGGCATGAAGGTTTGGTCCTGTTGTTTTTCTTCAGGCTCCCCTGTACGCTCAACATGCTTGGAGGCATCTTTTTATGTGAACAAAATGACTCTGTGATGAAGATCAACAGATCATCCCACAGCTGATCTCACAGCTTAGGCCTTAACTCAGAGGACTGATGAAATGACATCAAAGAAAAGCTGTCAAATATTCAGCACCAGAATGGGAACAAACTCTACAGTGCAATGTCTAAATATCCTGCAGTTGTTAACTTATAATGTCAGTCTGTGTGGGAGCTGTGGTAGAGAAATGCACCATTCTTCTTGGACTCTTTATTTTGCTTCACTTCATTTTGCTTCACAAACATCATGACTTATTTAGGAATGTGAAACAGGCTTTACCTTATTTTGCATGACTAAACATCACACAAATTACTGGTGTGTCTTAAGGTCTGTGAGATTGATTTGTGATTGGCCTGTTGAAACAAGGTCAAGAATTTTATTTTGACTTCATGATGCATAATTTGGTACTTTGTGCTACCACACAATTGCTATCGTGTTTGGGCCTGTGAACCAGGCTGTGTTGAGATTTGAGTAATAGTTTATCAAAATTCTACACAGCCGTTGATTGTTGTAGAATTTATTTTAAGCTTCTTATCGAACATGTACGTGT
The DNA here is from genome assembly GCA_002120245.1 of Maccullochella peelii. Taxonomy (NCBI): domain Eukaryota; kingdom Metazoa; phylum Chordata; class Actinopteri; order Centrarchiformes; family Percichthyidae; genus Maccullochella; species Maccullochella peelii. The sequence continues at coordinate 45,037 of LKNJ01000061.1, read as the reverse complement.
AGTCAAAGAAGTTAAGTGACCTTTCTTCAATTGAAAGCTGATGTTGCTTCATTGACTAGATTGTAATGACACGAGGTGTTCCCCTGCTGACATGAAGTTGGCTGCCCCTGTATTAAAGTTACATGGTCACAAACATTCATACAACAGTTGATTTCTTTGTCTTTATTAAATTAAAACATATGCAACCTTGCACAACGCTAATCATACATCCAGTAGATGATGTAGATCAATAAAACAAGCAAGAATCAAGGTACTTTGTATGCTCAGTATGATTTTGAATTAGAAGACCATAGCTGATTATTACCTATATGGCATCTCCAAGTGGATGAACTCCTGCAGATTTGGGACAGGAGAGTCTTAACTAGCTGCCAGGTGTACTGCCAGTCTCCAAAAAGAAAAGTGTTGTTGTTGAGTGCCCAGCTGTTTGTATGCTAGCCCTTCTATTTGTCATGCTGAGTGTATGCCAGAGAAAACTGGACATTTGTCAGTGCTTTGTTTGTCCATTCAAGAGTGAAATGAGGACAAACAGGAAATTACAGAGTGAAGGAAACTGGTTTTGACCGACCTACACAAGGGAAACATTTATTCGCTGAGAGAGTATGCACAATATGTGATTTCCACATCCATGGTCCAAATTAGTGCAGCATGCTTTGTCTGCTTGAAACACTTTTCTAGTTAAGACCTTGGATTTAATAGCATCATTTGGAGTAACCCCGCTGTTTACTCCAGCCAGGCATCTCGTTGCTAATATGGCCTTATCTTTTACAAGCTGTATGCTCTGTTAATGATCACAAACATCACGTTCATGACTTGTTTTTTCAAGTGTTGTAAAATGTATAGCTGAAATGTTTAACGTCTTTTGTTTCATACATATCCGTCATATGGTATGTGCTCTTATTGTTACCAGCTGTTTCTTTTTGATTTTCGCTTTTTAAGAGAGTCAAGGGAAGTTTCGCTGTAATAATACAATTGCACCTTTGTTCACAGTGAATTTTGTTTCACTGGGGCCTTGGCTAAATCCAAATGCCCTTCTAGGGGTCATTACTACAGTGTTCCTACGTAGTCCTGTTATGAAAGAGGAGCCTCTGCCTTGAATGTGTTGACTAGCAACCAGTTTTAAAAGTGGAAGCAAAGGTCACAGACAAAGATGAGAGCAAAAAAACCCAAAACAGAAGACACCAGAGAGAGGCAGTAAGTCAAAGGGAATCTAAAGCTTTTCCAGCATGTATAACATTTTTAAACACAAAATGTGTGTCAAGTGGCATGTCCACCTTGATATGTCTGATCTGTTTTAATTTTTGTGGTGCCAAGTAAGTACATTTTGTGGATAGTGACCATTGACCTGTTGCATGCCAAAAAGAAATGCAAATAGGCAAGTAATTTAGGTACTAGCACATTAAATTACAAAAATATATATCTTATAGTGCACTGGCTGGCCATAGATAATAGGGACAAGTTGTTGTAGGATACTTTTACGTCACTCCAAAGTAAATTTGATATAGTGGCTCATTGTAGTGGTGCAGTGCAGGTGCCAGTGCTGCTGACACTAAAAATCTCCCTCCTGCAGTGCAGCACAGAGTGTCAAATTAGGACGTTCAAACAATGCCTGTCAGTTATTGTATCAAGTGTGTTTTAACTCGGTGGTCATGTCATTAGAGGTCAGATAGTCACAGCTAAATATACTTTTTTCATCCTTTAGAAAAAAGTTCTGACCTTTATCTAACCCTAAATTCGTTCTTGATACAGCCGTTCTAGTCTATCTTTCTCAGGGCATCACTGGGAAGTCATTGGATTTGCTGAAATTGCTGTATACATACTGATTATATTTGTATACCTGGCCTTTCTCCATGTCCGCTTTATCACGGTCAGTCTACGTCAGCATCATGACACGTGTAGTCAGCCAAATGTTTCGCTTTTTCCTGCTTTTATTTACATCAAATCACAAATATTTTGGCCAGGAGTCGCGTCAAGTCATTTGTTTTGACCTCTGGAGTTGTGACTACGGGCATACAGTCCTCGACAGTCACTTCCCTCTGCGTCACACAGATCAGCACATTTAACCTGCAGCCCCACTCCCTTTCCTGCACGTTGGTGTCAGTGAAGGTCTGAGATGAGGTCAGTCAGCCATTTGCGGAGCACCAAAAGGAGGAAGTTTTTGTGACTAATAAAATCCCCCTTGGTAACGTGAAAATTCTCATGCTAGCAATTTAATTTGTATCGTGTCAGAAGCGGCACACTCATCTAAACACAGTGATTAACCTCAGTCAATACATTTATAAGCTTTTTATTTTCATTCTGTGCAAATGCACCAAAATATATTTGCTTTGAACTTTTGCATTCTTTTTCCTGAATTTATGTTAAAGTACGAAATATAAAAAATGTACTTCTCTTTGTATGTTATGTAGGCCTTAAGTTGTGTGAAACAGTGACTGACCCGTTTATTCTTACATGACAGTGAGTTGCTGATTTCTTTGGACGCAGCTCCTTTTTCCCCAAAAAAACAAGACAGGATTTCACAACTGAACAGAAACAACTCTTTGACAATCTAAAAATACTATAAAGGGAGGTGAGCTCACCTTCCACTGTGGGCATTGTGTGTAACAGTACACATCATCTGTTAATATCTGCAATACTTCTGAAGTGTGTACATTTTTGCACGGTCACATACCATTTCACTAGTATTATTAAAAAAACTGCCATGGTTGCGTTGCATTGACATCTAATCTCTACCTATGTATAAAACCTTTTTTAAATACATGATTGTATTTACTATGTACGCTTAAATCATCTCTGTATTCTGATGCCTGTAGATCAGGGATAAATGAAAACAGTTTGTTGGTTTCTCTTTTTTCAGGGTTCACATCCATAACATCTTGCAGCATGAGTTTGTTGCCGCTGAACTTGTGTGCATTATAGCCATACGGAAAGCCGCCCACTTAACCCCCTAGCAACAATCATTGTTGAATATAAACTGTAAACTGGATGGACAGACTTGTTTTAATCAGCGCCGTCCGTGTCACATGTGACAAGGCCTTTATTAATGAATTGTTGCCACGTGGACTGAACACTGGCTTTTTAAGCGGGATGTCTGTAACAGCTGAACTTTGATTTCCTAATGTTCAGACCCTACTTTTGTACCATTCTAACACATGATAATAAACACTTAACACTAAACCCTGTTGCAAAGAATGTTAATTCATCTGGTGGATGGTTCTTCTTTCAGGGGAAAGCTCATTGCTGAGAAATGTATTTTAAATACTTAAGAAGTAGGCTAATAGACCATTGTCTCTGCTGACATTGTGACTAGTCTTGGCAGGGAAAACACAGGTTTATTGCATCTTTCAGTAAGTCCAGCATGCACAATACCAGGACACTGGAGCTGGCACACCTAATTTGAATGCAGTTATTATTTACACCCGTGCTTTGCTTGCTGTGATGTGTCAAAATGTCAGCTGTAGAATAGATCTTTAGCATTATATCTTTCTCACAGGAGATATTAATTACACTCTTCCTCTTCAGGAACAGTCAGGGTATCTAGTGATGGTATATTATTTTTCTCCTTGTCACCAGCACAGTGTGCACCCTCATTAACTGAGAGTCTGACAACTTATTACCAGGGTGGGTGCACAAGGCTGTAGGATGAAATTCTGGGCCGTCAACCTTGTACTGTACTCTAGTCTTTATGTACAAAATATTAGAGGTTTCATTGACACTTATTTGCGACCCCTTGTCACAGGTTGTTTAGGGTGTGGCCAGTTCAACTGAACTGTGATTTTTTTCCCTGTCAGATTGTGTTTTAAGAAAATGCAGCTTTTGTGTAGCTGAAGTATTTTTCCCTACATTTCTAATCATCTTGTGACACCTCAGAGTTAACCTGACCCCCTTGGGAACCACTGATCTATACCTCAATTTAGGATTACACTTCTTCTATTTAATAAGAAATCAAGGGGTGATAGCTCTTACTACTTATTCACTTTATAATAAATACCTCTGAAAAGGCTGTCTTACAGACTTATTTTTTCTTTTTCTAACTCTAGTAACATTAGTATTAACCCTAACCACCACTTGTCCTTTATTATACACCGAGGCAGTGGTGTATTCAGATCCTTTATTTAGGTTAAAGTAGCAATGCTGCGTAAAAGTATGAGTATTATGAGTAAAATGTACTTAAAGTATCAAAAGTAAATGTACTCATGATGCAGAAAAATGGGCCCTGTGAGTAGTATACTATTATATATTGTATCATTGTATTATTACTGATGCATTAATGTGTAAGTAGCATTTTGCTGTTGTAGTTTGTCATGGTGGAAGTTATTTTAACTATTTTATATTCCGTAATCTATAACAGTGCATTATTTATTTAGTATTTATATAACTCATTTAATGTTTTGTTTGTAAAATCTTAATCTGTAAAGAAACTAAAGCTGTCAAATAAAGGAAGTGGAGCAAAAAGTACAGTATTTACCACTGCACTGTAGCAGAGTAGAAGTATAAACTAGCATGAAATGGAAATAGTAAAGCAAAAGTACTTCACATTTGTACTTAAGTACAATACTTGAGTAAATAGTACCTAGTTACATTCCACCACTGCATCTAGTGAAGAAACCGGAGTGGACACAAGATGGTGCTGTGGTTAATTTGTGTTTATTTCCATGTTACAGCAACGACATGAGCGACATCTAGAGGCCATCCTGGGCTACTACAGCACCACCACGAGCAGCGCGTATTGGCCTATTTGCAGCAACGAAAGAGTTAAAGTCCAAAATCCTATTACGTCCTCTGGAGGTTACACTTGAACTGATTTAGACACGTCACATGGTCGGAAATTAGTGCCTGAAGGCTGGAAGTTACACGGATGGTACACATCGTATCTGTCCCTGGATCGCTCGGAGCAGACCACCATGGATTTTCTGACGGATCGGGATGTGCAAAAGGTGAGCATTACATTAAAATAAAAACGAAGGTAGAGAGAGCTGTAGCTAGCTAACATCCTGCACTTCATTAATTGCAAAAGCTCAAATACAATATTGTTAATTAGAGTAACAAAAGTGTCTACAATAATAACTGTGTAGAGACCTTTCTTCGTTTACTGTGTCATATTCCTGCAAGATTTTATTGTTTATTTTCATGTAGTTTATGTTACAGTATTTGTGCACATTGCAGACTCATTACATAACATGCTGCAGCTTATTAAGTGGCCTATTAAAGGTAGTCCACACGACCCAAACGCCCATTTATTCTTGCTGTGTAAAGCACCAGATCTGCTTTTAAGAGTTCATTTGACTCTTTTTTTTTTTTTTTTTGCATTGAGACATTAAAGAGCACAGTTTATTATTTCATCCTTATTTCTCCTGTTATTGTGAATACAAGCAGGGACACAACCAGGCCATAAATACTGAGATCAAGACTCTTTCCTTTTGCAAGTTAGTACGTTTATAAGGCACCTTTCAAGAGCAGATGTCACAAAGTGCTTCATAATAATAAGAAAACAACAACAGACATGAAATACAATTAAAGTAATTAGAAGGAAGTAATTTAATTGAGAATCCATCTAGTTGACCGTAGACAGGACTTCAACTTCAACTACACGAATGGCATCTTTCTGAGAAATGGTGGTGAAACAATTAGTTTCAAAAAGCAAGTTAAGCACAGACCATTCTGATAATTAATCAATAGTTTAAGCCATTTATCAAGAAAAATTGCCAAATACTCCCTTGTTCCTGCTTCTCACTTATGAGGATTTGCTGCATTTCTTTGTTTAATGTGATAGTAAATTGAATATTTCTGGGTTTTGGACTGTTAAATTGTGATGGGCATTTCTCACTCTTTCCTGACATTTTATAGACATTTATAGAAATTGAGAAAATAACTGGCAGATGAATCTATAATGAAAATAATCATTAGTTGCGGCCGTAGTCTGAATAGGCAGGACACAACCAGGGCATTAAAAAATTATGTCTTTTTCTGTGCTCTTTTTCCCTTAAATTATGTAATTCAATTGAGAATACATTTAGTGTGTAAATGCTGTACATTTGACCCTAGATTTGACTTACATTTGAGAAAACAAAGATCCCTCTGCTACATGACTTGCATCTGTGTGTGAAAACGTGGAAATATACATGAAAGAAACCTACAGCTTCAGCTCTGTAAATTGTTCAAACTGACCCAACAGCACTTCCCTCCCTCTCGATAGTACCTGGAGGACGGATATGTGGTTCTGGACGGGCTGCTGACCTCTCAGGAGTGTGACGAGCTGAGGCAAAGGATGGCAGACATAGTGGACCGGCTGGATGTCCCGGAGCACTGCCGCACCACCTTCTCCACCTATCATGATGAGCAGCTCAAAAGACAGGTGACCTAATGTGCAGTACGCTGTGAGATGAGTCTTTAAACAGTGTCAGTGACTCACAGTTTTATCCCACATGATTTCTTTCACATGCTTTCCATCGTATTGCACTTAAAGATGCAGGTAAGGTCCCAATTAACTGCAGAAAGTCAGTGTGTTTCCCCTTCATGATCAGGCTCACGTAGTATGTAGGGACATTACCTCTCCACTCATTTACAGTGTTTACCTCGACCCTAAATGTCCTTCCTCTCAGGCTAATAGCAAACACTTATGTCAACAGTCTAGTCAGTGTCAGTGGTGTGTGTCCCTTCCCTTTGTAATACAATCATCCCCTGCTGGATCAGGTGACTCATGTTCATCTTCTGACCTGCAGGGAAATGCTGACTATTTCATCACCAGCGGAGATAAGATCCGCTTTTTCTTTGAAAAAGGAGTTTTTGATGACAAAGGTGAGCTCTTTAGAAATTCTTTCTAGCCTGTCCATAATTTTTTTTTTAAATGGCGAAATGCCAAATTAGATGTGTAAAGCATTTCTTGTCTTGCAGGGGAATTCATCGTGCCAAAACAGCGGTCGCTAAATAAAGTCGGACACGGTAAGATTTCCAATCACATTTCATGCACAAAGGGCTTTCCAAAAGTCCATGACTAATCCCAGTTTTCGTCTTTTAGCACTACATGCCTATGAGCCATTGTACAAAAAGGTTACACATTCACCCAAAGTTCAGGTGAGTGAGCTGTTAATATAACAACAATGTCAGAGAATGATGCACTGAGTCACAGAATAACCAACACTCACATTCAGATGTTGTTCTCTTAGGGCATAGCGAAGAAACTGGGTCTCATAAGTCCTGTGATACTGCAGAGCATGTTCATTTTTAAGGTAAAGCAATAAAATCTATCTATCTATCTAATGGTGCAATATATGGGTAGTTCAGCATAAGATATCATTTTTCTTTCTCTCTCCTCCAGCAACCAGGGATTGGTGGGGAAGGTAAGAAAACAAATAGAAAACAAAAAGTAAAAAAATAGAGAAATCCGTATGAAAGACACAGGCAATAAACATTCTTTCCCTGAAATATCTTTGTAGCAGATTTTTGTCTGTTTTCTTAGTGACGCCACATCAAGACGCCACGTTTCTGTACACGGAGCCCCTGGGCAGAGTTATGGGGCTGTGGATCGCCCTGGAAGATGCCACTGTTAACAATGGCTGCCTGTGGTTTATCCCGGGGTCACACAACAGTAAGCTCACAATATAATGAACCTTGCACTGTTGCTTCTAAAATACTCACTTCAAACACTGTATATAATAAGAATCATCCAGTCACTGTTTTGTCTCTCCATCATACTGTATGATTTGGTATGTCAGATCATTTTTTTGTACATATTTTTTGCACGTTATGTTATATTCCACACCTTTTCCCAGGTGGTATTTCTCGGCGTATGGTACGTACCCCAAAGGGCACCTTACCCCTGACAGACTTCATCGGTCGAGAGCAGACCTACGATGACGAGAGGTTTGTCATCGCACCTGTTAAAAAAGGTAATTCACTTGTGTCTTTAAACTTAAGTGGGCAAACTGTCATTTTTACACTTTGGTTTTTCTACACATTAAACAAACATAGTAAAATGTGTTAATTAGTGAGCTTTAGAGATGCTGGTGGGTGGATTTTGGTACCTTTGCACACAGCCAGGCTAGCTGTTTCCCCCTGTTTCCAGTCTTTATGCTAAGCTAAGCTAACCGGCTGCTGGCTGTAGCTTCATATTTACTGCACAGATATCGATCTTCTCATCTCACTCTCGGCAAGAAAAAGAAAAAACAAAATTCCCAAAATATTAAACAATTCCTTCAATGAATCACCAGAAAATTAATCTACAACTATTTTGATAATGTATTGAATATTTAAGGAATGTATCCAGCAGAATGCCAAACAGTCGCTGTTTCCAGCTCCTGAAATGTGAGGATTTTTTTTTTAGCATTGTAAGTTGTCGTTGGGTTTTTGACAGTTGGTCAGAAACAAATCATTTGAAGATGCCAGCTTGGGCTCTTGGAAATTGTGACAGGCATTTTTCACTATTTTGTGACATTTTATAGACTAGATGATTAATTTGATTAACTGATAACAAAAACAGCCTTTCTACTGTGTAGCACCATATGAAGCTGTGATAGTTGGTCAGCTGCCGCACATTTCCAACCTATCCATCAACTGCTTTGTGTCCAGGTGGTGTAGTCCTGATCCACGGGGAGGTGGTGCATCGCAGCGCTGAAAACACCTCAGAAGACTCTCGCCATGTCTACACCTTCCACATCATGGAATCCCAGGACACCCGCTGGAGCCCGGACAACTGGTGAGAGTTTATTAGAGTTGGGTGACCTTGTAGTGTTTCTTTAATTTCTATTTTTTTATGTTAATCATGTATTTCCAGCAGATAGTTGTCACAATCATCACATAGGGGGATGCCTGAAATGAAATGTCCATTAAAGTGAAACTATTTTTGAACACTCTGACACTATGAAAAGTTGAGTTCATAAGCAACAAAACACACCCTTGCTTAATTCAACACACTCATGGGTTTTGCTGCCACCTTTACTTGGTCTGGTATGTCCAGTAGCTTATATTTGTTAATGTTAGCTAATATTAGCAAACTCTAGATGTTTACTGTGTAACTGAATATTACTCTGCTACAACTCGACTTGCATGTGACAGATAAACATTTCAATGGTTTTATCACAAAAGTCAAACAAGAAGTAAACTCATTGAGACTTGTTTATTGTTTTCTGCTCGTGGTGCTATTTTATTCGTTCTGTCAGGTCACCTAATGAAGTTTTTAAATCAACACACCTCAGAGAATACTAGGAAATGAGGGAAAATTCATTGTCATTATCCTGTGATTAGCATCTTTAGCCACAGTAGCTGCTGTTCAGCAAAAGTAAAGCAAGACTACGGGACTTTTGCGGCCAACATAGCCTTAGCGAGACTACATAATGTGTGCTGAACAAGTGACAATTATGGGATAATGGCAAATGCTAAAATGTATTATAACAGTTAACAGTAGCACAAGTAGAGAAGAGTCATCAAACTGACTCAGTAATGTCAGCAATACATATCTATAAAGTTAGCTAACATGAGCTACTGGTCATAACAGACCAAATACAGCTGTGGCAGCCTGTGTTGAATAGATCAAGGGTGAGTTTTATAGCTTATGAATTCAACTTTTAATTTCTAAGATTTGAAGATTGTATTATGTCTTCTTTTAAAAAAAAATTACATCTCACCAAGACTCAAGTTTTAACCCATCTGTCATGTTTCCATCTCTTTGGTCCTTAAAGGTTGCAACCCACTGAAGAGCTCCCTTTCCCACCTCTCTATACTAAATGAAAGATGTTTTTGGCATTTGGTGCTGCAGTTCATGGAGAGACACAAGATCCTCTTTCCTGACCAACATGTATGAACTGTTTTAACCAGAGAAAATGTGCTGCCATTTCTCATGGCTTGTTTTGAATCCTATATGACACCATCTGTTTCTCTGAGCTACACGTAGACTGGTATGCAGCCTGATCCGGAATTACTTAAACCGCAAAGTCAGTACAGGATTAATGATAACTAAGTCACATTTTTGAGGAATTTATCAATGTTTTTAAATGAGATATTTTAATATACTGGAAAAGTAAATTTGAATAAACATTTTTAAACTTTTTGATCAACTTTCCATGGACACTCCACAATACAACAGATATTTAGATATACTTTTATTCAGCAACGCCTCATCAACATTGTCACCAACCAGCATCATTCTTGTTCAAGGTCATTTTTTCAAATTTGTGTCAAAACGAGATGGCAGACTCCTATTTTTACAGACAACAGTAAGCATTTCTATTTTCAAGTATGTTCATTTTAAGACGTAACTTAAATGAAAAACAACTAAAATGTATGTATGAATAATTATTAACCACAATATCCAAACCTCTTGTTAATTTTAAAAATCAAAACTGTGAAACCAAAGCGTTTGTGTTGTTAAAGTGCAGTCACTCAGTGAGTCACTCAGGTCCTGCTTCTCAATCGTCAGATGAGTATTCAACAAATGGACTAAAATAGGAGACATATCAATTTTATCTTTCTTCTCTGATGCACTCAACATGCAATATTACATTTTTTAAAATGTAAGGATGATAGCAAAAACATCATACTAGTAGGATCATGCTATTAAATTGTTACAACATAAAAAAAACAAAACACCCAAGAACTTTTACAGATGAACATAAACCAAAGGCTGTTCATTAATTCATGCTGAAAACAAGTTTCAGGTTATAAACTGTAGCATCCTCATCTAAGAATGATGAGATGAAACCTGATGATTTGAGGATATTTCTATAAAGCAAATACTCAATAATATGGATAAATTGTTGCAAAAAAAAAAAAGTTGGGCCTATGTTCATCATTTTGGCCCAAAGCATATCTACAGACTCCAAAACTTTGCAGGGTTTGAAGGCTCAGTATCACAGGGAAATGTATATATTAAAGTTTACCTTTAAGGGGTCCCATCAAACCTCAAATACTAAGCAAAGTCAATTCACCAAACAAAAATATACTGTAGGATACCTGTGTACATGTTACAGTACTGAATTTCACATTAGTGTCATGCAGGAGCATAGTGTGTTTCTGCCATATTGAAGTATAAATCAGCCCTTATAAAGAAGAGTTGAGAGGGGATGTCATGCTTTCATCTACAATAGTAGGTAATGTGTGGTAGAAAATATACTTCTTAAGGCAAATATCAGTAGTAAGTAAGTACTTCATATTGCCATCGGGGGAGGCAAAATAATCTTAATAACAAAACCGTTGATCAAGACAAAGACATATCAACAAGCTAACCTTAAATAATGTTCTTCAAAGGCAATACAAAGGCATGTATCCGTTTGGGACAAGATACGTGAACCTTCTCATTGATAATCAAAATGTGCCATTTAGCAGCGTCTGTACCGTCCAGAATTCCATCACTTGTTTAAAGGACATTATTCTACTTTGCTAACTATGTCCTGATGCATAATTCAGTGCCTCCGTGGTCAGGACAGTGACGTGCAAAGAAAGCATACACCGCCGCCAGCTCAAAGAATATTCAGCAACTCTTACTCACATTTCTTTGTAACTTATTCTGAAATGTTAGTCTCATTCCTCAAAGCAACTGAAATGACTTGTGATCTGAAGGCAGCAGACTTTAATGTCATGCTAACATCATGTCTGCTGCCACATAAAGGAGCAGATTTTATTAGTGTCACATTGGTTTGCTGACATAATTACCCGGCTTGATTATTTATTCCTTTCTTGTGCTAATAAAAATGACTCCCCTTTTTGATGAAGTCCACTGATTCATAAAAGGGACTTCTATCTTATTTCTTACACTTTTTCCCCCAAATTCACCAGTGTTTCTTCCCCCCAGAGAGAGCTGAAGTCGGCAGAAGTGATCTGTTTTTGTTTGTGTCATCTGTTCAGTCAAAGTAACAGCAGGATGAAGAGGTAGAGTGGGAGTAGGAGGTTGTCTATTTGGGAGGTGTAGGCTTCCAGCATGGCCACCAGAGTAATAGAGCCAACAATCCATGAGTAGGTGGAGTTCAGATTGATGCTCCCATCAAAGATGAGAAACATGGCCACAGCAATGATCTGGGCGAACACAGATGTTGCAGTCCCCTCCATGGTTTTCTTAGTGCCGGGCCAACGGATCTCCCCCATTGTGCTGCCGAACACAGACGCCACAGTGTCTCCGACCCCCACGGCCAGCACACCCGCATAAGGAACCAGGCCGCCAGCACCAGGAAGTATCCCCTTAGGGGCGCAGGGCCCGGGGAACAGCCATATGGGCAGAGACATGCCCAGCAGCAGGTAGACGTGGGTCAGGATAAGAGGCCCAGAGTCCCGCTCATCCAGAAATAAGGTGAGCACCTGCCTGAGCAGCTGACCCAGCGGCCTGATCCGAAAGTAACGCACGTACTCCAGGAACAAGAAAACCGCCAAGCAACCCACAGACGCCACGTGGAGCAGCTGCCTGTCGTATATCAGCCCCGGAACGTACGTGGCAACTACAATCAGATGGAAGTACTTCCTGACAATAGTGGAGGCCTGGTGCTTCTTGGACCCTGACTGGCGCTGGTAGTTCTGGTGTAATACAACACAAGTGGCCACAACAGCCAGAAACACCCAGTACCCCAACAGACAGAGTCTTCTGTCATTTAACGTGACAAAGTCCAACAGCCACATGATGGGGTGCCGGCCGATGAACAGGGACAGCCACGGCATGAGGATTCCCAGACCCAGAACGGCTGTCATCATGTGAAAGAAAAGCGATGACACCCAGGTCTCGGACTCCATGAAGCAGAAGAGCAGGGCAAAGAAAACACCTAGCAGCAGTGAGCCCACCACTACGACCGGCAGGAAATAGTTCACTGGATCACCTTTGACCTCTGCCAGGTTCAGGGAGCGCTTGATGAGCTGGTTGACGATGAGACTGATTCCACCGACAATGAGGAGTGCCTCTCCAGGTGTGAAGCAGCGTGGCAGCAGGTAAAGCACAATCAGGCTGAGATAAACGAAGATCAACAGCACCTCTAGGACCTCGATGACCTCAGACACAGTCAGCGTCTGTTTAGTAGTGTAGAGAATCGCACTGCCAGCCATGCCTGCGATCACGCAAGTGTTGGTGGGTACGGGTCTTGTGATGCCCAGCGCAATCAGGGAGAGAAACAGAGCCAGCATCATGCCCGTGATGGTGATCACCATGGAGAAGCGCTCAAAGTAGACATTCCCTGAGGCAGAGCACTTTTCTTTAAGCGCCAGGCCCAGTAAAGGCATCACCATGGAGGCCGGGACAATGCCACTGTTTGCTGCAGGACGGAACTGGAACACAGCGCCCCCTGACCTGAGCAGACGGTCCCATTTGTGCTGTACGTAGAAAGCCTGGATGAAGAGGGCTATGCTGCACCAGGAGTGCTGGTTCCAGACCGCCATGTGGACACACAGCACCACTGCCAAAACTACAGCGGACTCCACGAGCACTGGGTTGATCAGCATGGCTGCTGGGTGGAGGCTCTCAGGGAGGTAGGAGGTTTGATCTGAACAGATGGTCTGCAGCAATGAAGGCCTTCTTCTGTCAGTTCCTCTCTCTGGCACACTTCATCATTTGGCAGGCATTTTTCACTTGCTAAGGAGGTCTAGGGAAAAAAAAAGGAGGAGAAATTCAATCAGCGAGGTTACCATTCAAGAGTAAATATACAAATCCCCACAAAATAGAATAATGAAAATAATTACAGGCATTACTGAATCCAGTAGTTGTGAAAGTCCATGAGTCATTACCTTATCCTAACAGTGAACCTTGGCCATGCTTTATCTGCTTTCTGTCATGAACTATGGCCACACTTAACATTCACCAAGTCAGTGTGAAATCCATAGAGCTATGTAAGCACATGAATGAGACTCCAGGAGAAATGCTTGCTCTTTCTACATCAGCTGCACACTTTCGTTCCTGTGGGGGTTGGAGGTTGGACTGACTTTCTACTGGGCTGAATCAGCTGTCGAGGTTGTGTTAACACATGGCCATCACGTTTGACGGATACGGTGAAAAGAAAAGTTATTCAGTCTTTTTGTTACACCCATGCTAATACAGTCCAGTGGGGCCAGCAAACCCTCACTATGGAGAGAAACGCGTCCCTCTCCAAGCCAAGGATGCTACAACCTCGGACAGCATCAAGCTAACGGCAAAATACAGCTGACTCTACCGAGTTAGCATAACGCCACAGAGCACAAAACTGCTGGCGTAATGGAAATAAAAGCCAGGTTGACAAAGACAAGCGTACGTACCACATTAGTGCAGTGTTATCCGGAGGAAGGTGCGTTGTGATATGAATCTGTGCCGTCCTTTTTGACAGATTTCTTTTCTTTGTCAGCGGTCGCTTCTCTCACACCCAGTAGGAGGGGGCCATATTTGACAGCCGGGTCACGTGGTATAACCGGAAAAATAAAGGCGTGGTTTTCAATGTTTTTAATTTATTTTTTAATATTAAATAAATAGTTATTGTATTGTGTCGCTAAGAAAGCGCATACTGAGTATTTAACTTTTTTTTTAAATGCTACACCCTTACTTGCATTATAGCTAGCTAGTTCACTATAAAACATGCACATAGCATACACGAAAACATAATTATAATGGGTTACAGGGGTAAAGGAAATGTCAGGAGTTGAAGCTTTAATTTCTGCTTAGAATAACGTTATCGGTATGGAAGAATTTAGTGAAGGATTTGGAGATAATTATTTTACTCCAGAAGATGGCAGTTGCCTTGTGAAAAAAATGACGACGACGACGAAGAAGAACTTGCCTACGACGGTTATGACGACGCAGCACAACAACCAATCACATGGCAGGAACGAACATGGCGGAATCGGAGATGAGCGTCAGGTAGGCATATAGCAACAAACTTTAGTTAACGTCTACATTGTTTAAATAGTTTCTCAAGTATTTAGCAGTATTTACCACACATTCCTACGCAACGTGTCTGTTTATTAAGACCTGTCAGCAGTAACGTTTATATTTGACAGTGTTACTTTTGAGCTGTTAGCACCACGCTAATTTAGCTTAGCAAGTGCTAGCAGTGAACATTTGAATGGCTTTTTTGCAGCGCGGTGTGTCAGCCGCATGTCAACAACAGCATGTTGACCTGTAAACTATAACTCTGGTTGTTTAAATAGACCAGGAGCCGGCGCTCATGCTCTTAGTTAAAATGCCTCACAAGTAGCCCAGTAACCGACAAAGGTTAGTTGTGATAAAGGAGAAGAAGCTAACGCTTGTGTCTGTGCACGGAGAGGACAATGACTAAGTTAAGTTAGCTAACGTTAGTTAGATTATTTGAATGGAAATTATTTCCCTTCGCATTTGCACAGTGTAAAAATTGACCCATGAACATCCACTGAAACTACCTCGGCCTTCGATCTGGTAATAAATCACGTAAACTGGATTTAACAGTCAGTTAATATGAACTGACAATTTTCATATTGAGGAAAATGAATGGAGGTGTAACATTAAAGCTTCACAATGTATGAGTTATAAAGTACACAGCAACACAAAAAGCGCAGGCAGCCTTGTAAAGGGCTTCAGTGCATGTATCTGTATGTATTATTATTGTCTAATTTTTCACTAGATGAAGATGTAGTGACACCTACACTCCACCAACTCTCTGCATCAGCCTGTACAAAAACAGTTTCACAGCTGGTACATGGAACCGCCTTAGGGGTGGGGGATATTGAAAAAAATGTATCATGGTATATCTAATTTTATGTGACGATATTGGTATATACTGTATATTATGATATATTACATTTTCTTAAAGTTGAAAAACTGTTTTATAGATATAATTACCAGACAGAAATGTTTCTTTTTGGCTTATCCAGTTAAATATCTGACCGATCAAAATACTTTACCAGAGATATTGAAAGAGTAGCTACAACAGTATAAATTGACAGGTGCCAAATCTACATTGTCTCACAGTGTATATCGTCATATTGCCCACCCCAAATCTGCCTATTAGATCAAATTGTACTTTCTCATGCAGACAAACTGATAGCTACATTCCTGTGTAGTGTACATTAATGTCAATCATCACTTTGCTAAAATATACCCATTATTCTCTCAGGAGCTGTCGAGAACTATGGACCATACTATTGGGAAGATCTGCATTGCGAGAGCCGGTATGTCTTCCTGCTACATGTCTTGAGGGGGTCAAATGGTCCTATTAGTACTTTGATTTCCGCATGTGTAATTAGTGGAATAATCTCTTTTTTTTTTTTTTTTTTTAATGTACCAAAATCACATAATATAATATCATATAAGTAATAAAGTTATTAAAGTTAGTAAGTTAAAGTTATAAAGTAATATTAGTCAATTACTTTATAATACTTATGACGAAAATATATTTCTGGTCCACTTACAGCATGTTGTTATTTAGAAAGTACAGAAAATGACACTAGCCCTCTTCTTATTATGAAATGTTTGACGGGCACAGGCTCAGATAGAAGCAGAGCTGGACAGGCACTGGGACAGACTGCATCAAGGACTCACTTACTACAAGCCACCCAGGTATGATACAGCATCCTAACATCATATACAGTATTATTCATTACAATTGAAAGGGTAATTGTCAGTATCATCACTCGTTCTAGCTCATCCTCTGCTGGGAAAGTGAAGGAAAACAAAGATGTTGCACAACCATTGAAGGATTTTGGTCTGAGGATCAGTAAACTATTGGTAAGAGTTAAAAATGTCTGTTTTATGTAAAAGATGTGATTCACTGTCTTCACTTGGTGGTGCATTTCATGATGATTTGTGATAATGATTTAATGCTTTAATTATGTTACAGGGTCTTGATGAGCAGCAGAGTGTGCAGCTTTTGCAGTGCTACCTACAGGAGGACTACAGAGGAACCCGTGATTCGTTAAAGGTGTCTGTTCCCACTTTTTTTAAAATTTGTTTTTATTTTTTATTTTTTGTGTTGGAATTTGTCTGAAATCTTGGCGCACAGCATGTGAAAACGTACAATATTAATAAAATTGTATGTGGGATTCAATACTGCAATCACTTGGATTAAAGATTAAGGTCACCATTTTTCATGAGGAACAGAAGATCTAATGAAAGATGTTCAGATGGTGGTTAACGGAGTCTTCCATACAGGTTGTTCTCAAGGATGAGCGACAAAGCCAGGCACTGCTGCTGAAGGTCAGTACAGAGATCTGCAGCCATTTACACTTGTTGTATAGTTACACTTTATTCAGCAAGACATATTTAATCCAATAAGTATGTCTGCCTATGTGTGTGTATTCACAGGTAGCTGACTATTACTACGAGGAGCGCATGTGTCTGCTCAGATGTGTCCTGCTCCTGCTGACATACTTTCAGGATGAGCGACATCCCTACAGGGTGAGAAGCAGCTGGATTTGGGACACATCAGATTATCGAAGAGCTTTATTTGCGCATTTCTCACTGGAAATACGTTTTTCTTACTTTGTTGCTTCTGTAACATAACTGTGGGTGTGTTTATTTTTGACCAGGCTGAGTACAGTAGCTGTGTCAATAAACTGGAGAAGGACCTGGTGAGCAACTACCAGTCGCAGTTTGAGAAGCTCTTCAAAGCAGAAGCACCAACATGGGAAACTCATGGAAACCTCATGGTGATAATTTGGTTCATATTTGATTAATACTGTACTGTAACATAGATCTAATCTAAATATCACATATTACTCAAATTTTTTCTGTTTGACTCAAGATTGTAACTGACAGTGACATTTGTACGTCAAAGGATGTAAAATAACTTTGGTGTTTTTTGTTTTTTAAGACTGAGAGGCAGGTGTCGCTATGGTTCCTGCAGTGTCTGAGAGAACAGTCTCTGCTGCTGGAGATCATCTTCCTGTATTATGCCTACTTTGAGATGAGCCCGTCCGACCTGCTGAGCTTCACCAAAATGTTCAAAGGAGAAGGCTTTGGTTTGAGGCAGACCAACAGACACTTAGTAGACAAGAGTATGGACACGCTGGTCGACCGCATCGGGTAAGAGCACCTCATAGTGTTTTTGTGTATGTGTATATGTTTGAAGTGTGAATAGGATGTCTTTTTGTGGTATGTGACCATATCTAGTACATTGCTTAATTTTTCATTCCTTGTGTAGTCTTTAATGTCTTGTATGTTTATCTGACCTGCAGATATTTGAGCTCTCTCATCCTGGTTGAGGGAATGGACATAGACTTCCTGCACAAGTGTGCCCTGGAAGACTGTACAGAGCAGCATCAGTTCTCCAGTTCTCCTGACGTCATCAAGGTTTGACCAGAGTCTCTAAACGCGCTCTATTGCAACCGTAGATCAATAATACTCAACCAAACAGTGTTTGTGCTGGCTGAAAAACAAAACAATGAGCTAAACTAGACTCAAAGCTGTGCAGAGCTGCACAATTGGGTAAAACAATGATCCCAGATTTTCTGGGAAAAAAACATTAGTTCTGTTTTTCAAGAGAGCAGGTGGACACAATGACTTAATGTTTCTAAATGACCTCAACAAATTCCTAGTCTAGGTTTCCTTCATCCAAATTGTGCAAAATTGATCACAGACTGAGAGAACTGATTTAGGCACCTAAAATAACCTCCGTATTTCCTCTGTTTCTTCCAGGAGATGGATCAACTGCTGCTGACATTTGGCGACATTCCTCATCATGGGCCGGTGCTGCTGGCCTGGGTCCTGCTGAGACACACTCTGCGACCAGACGAGTCCAGCCCCGTGATCAGGAGGATAGGCAACACTGCCCTGCAGCTGGGGGTGTTCAAGTATATTTCAACCATGCTGAAAGGCCTTGGAGTCTCAGGGAATAATGTAAGAGACACTTGGGTCAGGTCAAACTTAAAGCTCGTGAGAAGGTGGAAAGTTTTAGTTAAAGGAAAACGGTTTTGTCACAGCTACTAAAACCATTTCACAATTTTGGACAACCTTGCCTCTCTGCTGGTGCTATTACCAAAAACTGCTTAAATAATATCATGTTGCTGTACACTTTTGAATAGAAATACATGAAGTTAAAGAAGTAACATGTCCTTTCACAATGTATCCCACACTCTAATCAAAAGGCCATAGAGCTGTGGGTCTCAAATCTTATGCTTGGGGGTTCACAGTGCTTCTGGTTTTCTCTACCAGGTAGTTAAATTTAATCACATGGGGCCTCAGACCTAAATCAGTCTCTAATGAGATGGCTAGAATGAAAACCACCTGGCAGTAGGGAAACATGCTGTACTCTGGATTAGTTTTATAGTCAGAATCTGAGCTAAATCAGACTTGGGGTTTCATAATCATGCCCCTCAAGCTGTGGTTTATATCTGCAGTGCAGCCAGACATTGAAATGAGGACAATGTACTGTGAAAACATACTTGCAATTTAAAAGTCAACAGCTTTGCTAAATGTTGTTTGTGGGAACACTGAAAATGCCAAAACTGACCACTGAAAATAACATGTTTCACTAACAAACCATCAGATTTTGGTCATCAAAAACTCACATTTTTTTATTTTGTTCTGATAAAATATAAGACAGCAACACAAACATACACATACCAGTAGGTCCCAACATCTATTCTCAGATATGTATTTGTATTGTTATACTACATTCAATTTTGTCACTCTACAACTCTTTTGCTCTGCAGTGCACAGCAAGCACAGCAAAGATGTGTGTCTACGGTCTCCTCTCATTTGTGATCACTTCTTTTGAAGAGGAAAGCCTACAGGTATAAACCCAGATTTTATATGTATATATGTTAATCGTTCCTTACTCACATTCATATTTGTAACTTGTGTTGGTAACTTGCCTTATCATGATGCATGTGACAGACTGATGGTGTGGTGACACAGTGCTCTCACCTGATCGATGCTGCCTGTGAGGTCCTCTCTGCTCCCAGTCTGGCTGAAGTCTTTTGGGAAATGGTGAGAAAAAAAAACAAAGAAGATACGCTTCTTTAGAGATATAGAGAAAAATGTCAACTGTTGATAATCTGTCCTCTTTGTCAAATTTTTAACCAGAAGCCGAACATGGGGTTGGGAATGATCCTGGACAGTGCAGTTGGGATGTTCCCTCATAAGATCGGACCATTGTTACAGCTTCTAACTGCACTTCTGTCAAACAAGTCAACTGTTAAAAAGGTAAATTTCACACATGCACAGACATATAAACACTCAACTTTGCCTAATGTAAATGATTTAACAGTGTATTTTTTTATTTTATTTTTTTTTACTTTTATGTGACAGGTGTACAACTTTTTGGATAAGATGTCCTTCTACACGCAAGTTCACAAACATAAGCCCAATGATATCATCTCCAAGGATGATGAGACACTGTGGAGGAGACAAACGCCAAAACTCCTCTACCCTCTCGGTTGGTAATTTTTTGGTTGTTAATCTGAGATTTGAATACAGATACAACATTTAGTGTGCCCAAGAATGTCAGAGGGTCTGATGAATTTTTGATGCATATTTGTATTATGCATAATTATATAAGATTTAAGATTTCTCTTGTGTGACATACCTCCACTATAACATTTCGTCTCAACCATCAGGCACAGGGCAGACTAATCTTTGGATGCCACAGGGAGTGCTGGGCCAGGTGATGATTGGAGGCGAGCAGGGCTACGTGGTTCGCTGGGACTACTCCTACAGTTCCTGGACTCTCTTCACCTGTGAGGTGGAGATGCTGCTCCATGTCGTTTCAACTGCAGGTACACAGCTGGTAGTTAATATATTCTCACAAGCAGATTGTTAAAGGTGGGGTAGGCAGTATTTATTATTTATTTATTTTTGGCGTCATTGGGCAAGAATTCCATAATAACCGTCCAGAATATTGTAATTCAAGTGGTCTGAGAGAAAACCTCTACTACTGCCCCTCCTCTTGGCTCTGTTTTCAGGCTTCAGAAAATCTATCCCGTGACGGGAGACTTTGACCAATCATAGGTTATTTCAGAAAGACGGTGCGTTCGTATTGGCTGAGGTACAAATGCACGTGCACATCCCTTCAGGTGGTGAAAACCTGATTAAATGGCGGAAAATCCTGCAACTTGTGAAGAATTTCCAATACCTCCTTTGCCTACAGCGGCGTATAGTACAAAACATCACGTCCCGGCTCCACACGGAGCTTCGGGCTCATTATGTTCGATGCCATGGCGCTTGTATCGACGTGGCAAAGAGGCATGATGACAAACAGTGGGGAATAACTTTTGAGGGGGGACAGTGGCATGTGTGTGGTGTACTAGCCTCTCATCCTGCTGATGGACAGCTGCCTCTGAAGCCTGGGGCGCTCTGCTCTGCGGCCGTGAAGCGCTGGAGGGGCGTCTTTGAAAAGACAAGTCAGAGAGTGGACAGTGAGCCCTACGAGGGATAAGGTTTCGCAGGGTAACCGCCTCCTGCGGCTGCCGGTTGAAGTTGTGGGTTTGGTGGGAGGGGCTTAGCGGAGTGATACAAGGCAGCAGAGAAAGGCGGAAGGTTTTGCATAGGTTACACAGATTTTGCCTACCCCAGCTTTAAATCCTTTAAACTGGGTTCATACAAAGTCTTGAAAGTTTGTAAAATGCTTAATTTTAACCGTTTTCAAGGTTAGGGATATGCTTCATTTTCGAATATACTCCTTGAAAAGTGCTTGATTTTCAACATAATCATCTACACAATCACTCATGTAAACCAAAAATCTTTTAATATTTAAGATGAAACAATCTCATCGTCATATTTGTTTGTTGTCTCCTGGCATTGACAGTAACAATTTAGATGTGATGATGAAGGCTTCGAGAGTGTGGACGTTTTTGGTTTAGGTACCTTGAAAGTGCTTGAAATTTACTTTAAAATGTACTTCTCACACATAAATAATGGAGCTCAGTTACACAATATTTGCAGTATCTGATGGTGTTTTATTAAAGTCATTTAGGTAGGTAGGTACTTGTAGGGATGCAACTAATGGACATGATCAGTTGTAATGAGTCAGTTTATAAAATGAGGAAAATAAATAAAGAACTGCTTTCTTAGATTGACCAACAGCCCAAAAGTATATAATTAAATTATTATTCCACTCACTGTTTCAGCATAATTAACTTGTCTGTGTTTCTCTGCCATTTCTTGTGCTAGATGTTTTAGCTCACTGTGCACGTGTGAAGCCCATCCTGGATCTGGTCCATAAGATCATAAGCACAGACTGGACTGTGTCGGATTGTTTATTGCCTCTCACTTCACGCATCTACATGTTGCTGCAGAGGTAAACTAACTTACAGAGACAACCTATCCAACTCTTGAGTGTGTCTGTTATTTTGTAGGTCCTATTTGAAAACGGTCTTGGCTAGAAATCAAGAATGAATTTGTCTTTTCTTTTGTCATTTGTGTGTTTACGGTCTGTTAGGTTAACGTCAGTCATCAACCCTCCAGTGGACGTGATCGCCTCCTGTGTGAACTGCCTCTCTGTACTGGCTGCGAGGATGCCTGGGAAGGTGGGTATGCTGGGAACCTCCAGTGTAAATAGGCTGTAAAATGAAGGATTTAAAGTTCTTGAATCCTCCTCAGACACCTCATCTATCTTTTTTAAAAATGTTTTTAATCTTCAGGTGTGGTCCAGTCTGCACCACACAGGTTTCCTCCCATTTGCCTCCAGCCCTTTGACCAGCATGGCTCAGTGCATAAGGTAAGGTAAAACGTCAAACAGTGTGCTGCCTTATGTTTAATTTGCCTGGCAAATGTCAGACTTTTGGTCTAGTAAAAAGTATTGAATGAACTTTTTTTTTTTTCCTAGTGCTGAAGGGATGAAGGCAGGTAACTATGGCAACCTGCTGGTCCAGATTGAGCAGCCCAGGGGGGAGTATGCTGTGACAATCGCCTTCCTTCGTCTCATTACAACCCTGGTCAAGGTAACAACAGTTTTCTGGCCAACATTCAGTAGTAGCAGCTGATTTGCCATTATACATAAATAAAGGAGAGAATGTTATTATTATTATTTTTTTTATTATTATTTTTTTTTTTTAATCTATAAATGTGTTGTCCTGCTGCTATAACGTACATCTTAACTCTCTTCTTCTCTCCCTGCTGGTTAATTTCAGGGTCAGCTTGGCAGCACTCAGAACAAAGGCCTGATCCCCTGTGTGCTGCTGGTGTTAAAGGAGATGCTGCCCACATATCATAAGTGGCGTTACAACACCTATGGAGTCAGGGAGAGGATAGGTAAGGGGAACATGTCTGGTGTGAAGTTTCTTTCTTCCAGACTGGAAATTGAACGTTAAAAACTGAATAAACGCTCTCTTTGTTGCTGCAGGCTGTCTTATTTTGGAGCTGATTCATGCCATTCTCAATCTGAGCCCAGAGGGAGAGGATCAGGGCAGGTAAGGAGAAATCTGTTGGATTAAAGTGTCTTAACTCTGTTACCTGCACAGCCAGGTGAACATTCAAGTCCAAAAACAAGCGGGTAGGACTAATAATTATGAGCATAACCATTCCTGCAATAGAAAACTGTTCATTTAGAAGTTAACAATTCTATAATTTGCACAGTTTAATAATGTTTGACTTTTTTTTAAGGTTTCACACTGATAAATACAACTGTACTGGATGTTCCAATGTGGGTTTCTGTTATTAATGATCCTTACGTTCATTAATATAAAAAATCTTGACTTTAATACAGCAGTTGACAAAACAATCTCAGCTCAAGGTCCATGTGCTCGCTTATATAAAAATATCTTAATTCTTGAGCTGAAACGATTAGTCGATTTAATCAATTAGCTGACCGACTATTAGTCTGCATCAATTTTAACAATCAATTATTTTTATTAAGTCATTTTTTCAAACAAAAATGACACTAAAATGTGAGGATTTGCTGATTTAAAAAAAATAATAAATAAATAAAATAAAAAGCATAGTAAACTGAATACAGCTATTTTTTCACTATTTTCTGATATTTTAATAACCAAGCCATTAATCAATAATGAAAATGATTGCTGGTTGCTACCCTGATTAATTAATTGACAGACATTTGGTTGTTAATTTATATGTAAAGTTGTTGATTTACTCCCTTCCTCCTCGATGCAGCACTCCCACCCTGCAGTCTCTGTGTATCTACAGCCTGGCAAACACTGAGGCTGGACAGGCAGTCGTCAATATCATGGGAGTTGGAGTGGACACCATAGACATGGTCCTGGCTGCACAGCCCAGCAGGTGAACAGACAAGTGTTCATGCCTAGTTATCCTTATTATTCCATATTTTTTAACATAGACTAAATGTGTTGTCATGTTTGGAAATTCAATAGTTACATTTTCTCGTATTTTCTTCCCTCTCTCTGACACTGTCCAGCTGTGGCTCCGAGGGTCCCGGTCAGATCCTCATCCAGACAGTCAAACTGGCCTTCTCTGTCACCAACAACGTCATCCGCCTGAAGCCGCCATCTGACGTTGTTTCCCCTCTGGAGCAGGCCTTGACGCAACACGGTGGCCATGGCAACAATCTCATAGTTGTCTTGGCAAAGTATATTTACCACAAACATGACCCAGCGCTGCCTCGCCTGGCAATCCAGCTGCTCAAAAGGCTCGCCACAGTAAGGACTTCCAATATATACGTACAGTATATGCAGTCCTTTTGCACGACAGCAAATATTGATTATATTTTGTCTATAGGTGGCGCCCATGTCCGTCTACGCTTGCCTTGGTAATGACGCAGCAGCCATCCGGGATGCGTTCCTCACTCGGCTGCAGAGCAAGACGGAAGACATGAGGATCAAGGTCATGATCCTTGAGTTCCTAACCGTTGCTGTGGAAACCCAGCCTGGCCTCATTGAGCTTTTCCTCAACCTCGAAGTCAAAGATGGAAGTGAGGGGTCAAAGGTATGAACTGCAGGGATAAAAAGAAGTGTATTTGTTTTTACTTTTAGTAGTGCTGCATCTGGATTCAAAATATCTTTGTGTATTTTTTTTTTGTAACGTGCAGGAGTTTCTGCTTGGTGAGTGGAGCTGTCTCCATGTGGTGTTGGACCTGATTGACTCCAAACAGCAGGGGAAATATTGGTGTCCCCCGCTGCTCCACCGAGCGGCCCTGGCCTTCCTCCTTGCCCTTTGGCAGGATCGCAGAGATAGTGCCATCTCTGTCTTGCGTAAAAAGTAAGCACAATTATCTCAGACAAAATTCTTACATTGACCTGGAAAAATACGTGCAACTGGATGCTTTTGACACACTGATTAATGGAGTATGATGAATATATCGCTGCTTTTTTACACAGAGAAAGGTTTTGGGAAAATCTGACAACACCTCTCTTTGGAACTCTCACCCCACCTTCAGATACCACAGAGGTATTGTGCTGTTTTTTACACTTCTATAATGATTACATGAATAATTAGATGTTAAGAGTGTCATCTCAAAAATTGTATTTTACCTTCAGCCTTGTGTTCTGGAGACATGTGCTTTTGTCATGAAAATCATCGGCCTGGAGATCTACTATGTTGTCAGGTAATTTCAGAAACGGATGAAAGTGTTCCCTTATTTATCACTTTCATTTGCAGACGATGGCTCAAATGTAACTGATGTAAATTGTGTCTGTGTTGTTACAGTGGTTCCTTGGAGCAGTCTCTGAAGGATGGGCTTCAGAAGTTTTCTAATGCACGGCGATATGAGTACTGGTCCCAGTATGTCAAGTCTCTAGTGTGCCACGTGGCGGAGATGGAAGAGGAAGGCATCTGTTCCTTCCCTGAGACCCAGATGTTGATCTCGGCCTGGCGGATGCTGCTAATTCTTTCCACCAGCCACGTATGTTACAGCAAACACAGTCATGGTTATAGTGTTTTAGGTGTTGATGTAAGGGCCGGGGTACACTCTATCAGCACTAGCTCTTTCGACGAGTGAAAAAGCCAGCTGTTGCAGAGAGGGGGGAGACAGGATATTGTTTAAATACGGGGAAATGGGCACATTTTCCGACAGTCTCTCCTTGAAGACGTTCATAGTGTTGCACTTGCTTGTTCACGTGAAAAGTGAAAGAAATAATTGTGTCAAGAATGAAAAAAGAGAGAAGCTCAAACCCTGGCTACTTTCTCACCTCCGATCATGGTGTGAAGTGGGTGTGAGTGTAGAATCGTTGGTTTCTGAAAGTTACATAAATGGTCGGACAAACCCCCCCCCTTAATCTGACATAGGAAAGGTGTGGGGGGAGGTGGGTTCCGAAGCTATTCAACCATCTGCCTGCGTGTCTTTAAGGAATACTTCAGCATTTTGGGAAATTTGCTTTCTTGCCAAGAGTTTGATGAGAAGATCAATAGCACACTCATGTCTGTATGGTTAATATGAAGCCCACAGCTGGTTAGTTCAGCTCAACATAAACTCTGGAAGCAGGGGG
This sequence comes from Maccullochella peelii, assembly GCA_002120245.1. Taxonomy (NCBI): domain Eukaryota; kingdom Metazoa; phylum Chordata; class Actinopteri; order Centrarchiformes; family Percichthyidae; genus Maccullochella; species Maccullochella peelii. The sequence continues at coordinate 18,799 of LKNJ01000061.1, read as the reverse complement.
AAACGGCTAGCTTGGCTCTGTCCAAAAGTAACAAAATCCGCCTACAAGCATCTCTAAAGCTCACCAAAAAATACGTTAAATCTTGTTGTTTAATCTGCCTGGCAACCTCAGGAGGAGGAAGTCGCTACTTCTGGCCAAGATGTAGTCCTGCACACAACACCGCCCAGAACCACAACTTATTTTTACACTTCGGTTTTTGTACGGATTAAGCATCATATTAAATGGAAAGATATGAGGATGGTGTCAATCTTCTCGTTTAACGCTCTGCAAGAAAACAAATAAGTGTATTTCCTAAAATGTCGAACTATTCCTTTTATTTATTTTTGATTGATTGTGTCCTGAAGTGACCTGAGAAATTCACTTGTGTTTTTATGCAAAACCTCATCTGCAGATAGACCACAAAAAAATGTGATGCAAATGATGATTGGTATAAATTATGTTTTCAGTCCGATGTGATGCAGGTAACAGAGGACTCGACCAAACTGAAGCTTTTCATGGACGTCCTGGATGGGACCAAAGCTACTGTAAGTCATCATGGCAAAACATATTTTCCTGTCATTTATTTCTTCTCAATTTACTTCTTTTGTTTTTCTTTTCCTTTTATTGCCGTTTTTACTCTCAAACTCTTTCTGTCTCTTTCAGCTGACTACACCCATGTCTGTGCCATGTCTTCGTCTTGGATCCATGATGGCCACTCTACTGCTCATCCTCCTGAAACAGTGGAGAAGGTGTGTAATCATACATTAGACAGATCTTAATTTTGTAGTCTACAGTGCACACTTGACATATCCTTACTCCTTTATCTCAAATAAACTCTATTACTGATCCCTTCCTTTCTCCAGTGTGGTAGCAACAGCCCCTGACATCCTGTCTCCCCTGTCCCTGATCCTGGAGAGTGTCCTGCAAGCTGACCAGCAGATGATGGAGAGGACCAAAGCCAAAATCTTCTCTGCGCTCATTTCTGTGCTGCAAATTCAGGGACTCAATGGTAAAAGGCGTGTGTGTCTTCCGTTGTCTGTGTTTGACTCTAATGTTGCAGTGGTCTGTAGTTCAATCTTTTTGTTGATTAATTTCTTTGTCAACTAGGTGGAGATATATCTCAGCTGCCCCAGCTGTTGCTGTCTGTGTGTGAGACGGTGAAAGACGAGGCCCTGGCGCTCATTGACAATACTCGTCACATGAGGCAGACGGGAGACACGCTGGAGGACGAGGACAGCATGGAGACGGACTCTCCCCGAGGCCCACAGAAAGACCAAAGAGATGGGGTGAGCCGAGGCAGGAATGATGGACAGAAGATTTATTTTGTAGATGGTGTTTTTTTTCGCACTTTAAAAGCCTTTTTTTGGTTCCACACGTCTTCTTTCAGAGGAGTCAAAAAGTCAGTTTCATATTAGCCAATAATCTTAATTTTCAACATTTAGCTTCAATCTTTCTCGAGGTCAGATGTTTTCTAGATTATTTAATGGTGAGGCAGGAGAAAGGTGTTGATATTATTTACTTTATCTTTTATCAATATGTTTAGTTTAAACCTAGAATAATTTGTTTTTTGGCCACTTGGGGGCAGCAGAAACAAATTGTGAACACCTTTTAAGTTGATATGGCAAACGTGTTAGCAAAGAGTTGCTTATTTACACATCCAGCAGCTATGGAGCAATATTGTCATTCATTTGGAGCCGTCCTGTTTTTGGTCTCTACCAACTCTTGAGGGAAATATCTGGCTCTTGAGCTGCTAAATTCTCCGCTGTGTTCACCAACTAGTCGCTAACTGTGCCTGTCTGACGTTTGGTGCTTAACAGGTAGTGTACAGTGGGTTATTAGAGCTTTTTCGCTACCCTTTTCACATTGTTATTATAAGAATGTCGAGCCACTGTAACAGTTGGATGTTATATAAACATATAATCTTTTTGCCTGGCAGTTCAACATCCACTTTCATTGCCATGATATGAGCAAAACACTTGAAATTAAATTAAACTTGTGTTTCTGCTGTCTTCACTTGGCCATATTTATGACAAATCCAGCATGATTTAATTTTAGGCCGTTTTTTCTCTCTTTTTATCAGGTGTGTGTGCTTGCACTGCATTTAGCGAAGGAGCTGTGTCGCACCGATGAGGATGGGGAGCACTGGGTCTCAGTGATGAGGAAGGTTCCGGTCCTCCCCTCGGTGCTCAGCGCTGTAGAGCTCAGCCTGCGATCCAAACACAACCTCTACTTCACTGAGGCTGCTCTTCACCTGCTGCTCACTCTGGCCCGCACTCCTCAGGTAAATACGACTTTTTCTGCTGTGACATTTAAAGGACAAGGCTGGTGATATTCCATATTTTTTTATTGACAATAAATGCAGTAAAAGTCTCAGCCCCAAGCCCGTTTGCTCCTTCTGAAGAAAGAAATCTTAAAAAATGGGTCGCAAAAATTGTTTTTTTTTTTTGTTTTTTTTAAAGGCTCAGCAATTTTGTGAAACAGCTGGGCACTGTAGTTTTTAGCAAACATTGCTCAAAGAGGAGTAAATAGTGCATTTGTTGGGGACTTTTTTCATTTGCATACAAATTATGTTTCATTTACTCAAAATAAACTACAGTGTCCATGTTCATGATGATGAAGGAACACGTCATGCAGTGCAGAATGTGGCTGATTGTGTTTTTGTTTTTGGAATACAGTGAAGCTATGGCACAGAGCAATATGTATTGGGCTATGGATACTTGTTAGTAGGATCAATTCATTTTTGGTTTTGTTCTTTTCATGGTATTAACAATAAGAAAAATAAAGAACATCACCAGCCTCATCCTTTTAATGCTTTTAAACAAAATGTTGAGGGTGTCTATATTCGTCCTCCAGGGGGCAGCAGCTGTTGCTGGAGCAGGAGTCATCCAGACTATCTGCCTCCCTCTTCTGAGTGTCTATGAAGTGGCTTCAAATGGAGCATCACAGGTAATAGAAATGAAATTAGAGCGACCCCTTTACAGAAACATTGTTCTGCCTTGCATGTCATATAATGACACAGACAAAGCAGTGCATTAACATGAGATAATAACACAGTGTGTCCATGTCTTGGAGCAGAGTTTCTCCCGGAAGTCCCAGGACACTGCCTGCTGGCCGGGGGTGTACCGTCTCTGCATGTCTTTAATGGAGAGTCTACTCAAGACTCTGCGTTACAACTTCATCAACGAAGCCCTGGACTTTGTTGGAGTGCATCAAGAACGCATACTACAGGTACCGCCGCGATGGCATCAAAGTTGTCTTGCATTAATTGGTGAATTGATTGTTCTAGAAAATGTCTGAAAATAGTGAAAAATGCTCCACAATTTCCTAAATCCCATACAGGAAATTAAATTATTCAAACAGCTTTTTTTGTCCGACCAACAGTCCAAATACATAAAGGTGTCCAGTAAAATATCACTACTACAAAACAGTAAGATATCCAGCAAGTACTCATGTTTAAGAACCTGGAACCAGCAAGTTTTTTGCATTTTGGCTTTAAAAATGGCTTAAACAATTATTTGATTATCAAAATTGTTGCAGATTAATGTTCTGTTGACCATGTAATCGACTAAGCCTTTCAGATCTATTTTCTTTACCTTAATCTGTCATTGCCGTACTCTGATTATGTATTTTTCTCCCTCTAAGTCCTTACATCAATCAAGATTATTCAAATTAATTTGGCATTGTTAGCCACACAAATGAAGTTTCTATAAATTGTGCCGTTGCAGTGTTTTTCCTTAAGCAATATTTGTAGGAAAAAGACTGAAGGAGCAAAATACAGTAATAAGACATTTGTCTTATTACTGGTTGTTAGGTAAAGTTAACACACCTGCGTTATTTGAATAACAGTATTCGGATATTGTTGTACGCTGGTAATGCGGGTGTTGTTTTTCTTGTCGACAATAGTTTTACTAATCGTCATGTTTACCGTTTCTCTCCTCCTCAGTGTCTGAATGCGGTGAGAACAGTGCAGAGCCTGGCCTGTTTGGACGAAGCGGATCACACGGTCGGCTTCCTGCTGCAGCTCTCGAGTTTCTGTAAGGAGTGGCAGTTTCACCTGCCCAAACTGCTCAGAGATGTACAGGCAAGTCCAGAGGAAAGCTCCACATGAGCAAAGATAACACCGCAGCTCCACAGGTGCAGTCACACTTCAGCATTCAGTTGTTCAGTATTTTTCTTTTCCGTCTGCTCCATGCAGGTAAACCTGTGTTATCTGTGCCAGACCTGCACGTACCTGCTCCACAGCAAGAAGATGCTTCATCACTACCTCCAGGTCAGAAACCAGGACATTTTCTACCTTCATATGATTTGATCATGACAGCATCATTACTCATTATTTTGTATTATAACCAACAATGAGCATGTTATGCACATAAAGAATTGTGATTGTAAGCAACCAAGAAAACTTTGCTGCCACAAGAATCCAGTAAAAATGTTTTAAGATGTTTATTGATTCAGATAAATTGTTTTGGATTTTATTTTAAGGCTAAAAACGGCGAGGCGTTGCCCCCTGGTCCCCTTCCCAGAACACAGCGGCCCCCCCAAACCCCTTCTAAAGAGACAGCAGGTGGAGGGGAGAGAGAGGAAGCCGAGCAGAAGGCCCTGCTGGCTGTGCAGTGCAGTCTTCTGAAGATCCTCAGCAAAACCCTGGCAACTCTGCAGCACTTCACTCCAGACTGCTGCCAGATACTCCTGGACCAGGTCAGCCTGCTTATTCTCCTCTAATAAGCACTTTTAGTTGTCTATTTGTTTTTATCCTGATTATTACCATCATATTTCCAGCAGCATCATAAGAAACTGTGCAACATGTTGACATTTATATAAAAGAATAAAATGCTGGTTTCTGTCTGTGTGTCAGAGTATGGACTTGGCAGAGTATCGAACCCTATTTGTGCTCAGCTTCACAACTCCAGCGTTTGACCCCGATGTGGCTCCTTCATTTGGAACCCTGCTGGCCACCATCAACGTGGCCCTGAGCCTGTTGGGCGAGGTAGGTGTTCAGATGAGTCACGAATAACTTGGGCTACAGTCGGCCTACAGTAGATCCCTGATTGTGTTTGTGCCGTGTGTTCATAGATGGAGAAGAAGAAAGAGCCAGTTTCCTTGAGCATAGCTTCACTGGCCTCATCGGAGGAGATCCAAGCTCTGAAGTGAGTAAATCTCCATCCCACTACTTGAATGGGGCTTCGATCACATGGGGGCGGTGATTTAAATTACAAAGGCCATTTAATTAAATAATTTGACATCATCTGTCAACCAATTAACACGTTATATTTTAGGTTTTTCAGACAAAGCCAGACTAGCCATTTCCCCCAGTTTGTAGTCTTTATGCTAAGCTACGCTAACCGACTGCTGGCTGTAGCAAAAAAGCGTATTTCCCAACATGTCAAACTATTTATTTCATTGTTTTGCTTTAAAACGTTAAATTGAGATTAACTTGTTTTTGTTGTTTCTTCAGGTCATTGCTGATGTTCACCATGGAAAACTGTTTCTACGTGCTGATCTCTCAGGCTGTTCGGTGTCTCAAAGATCCCTCCATCGTTCCTCGAGACAAACAGAGGCTCAAACAGGAGCTCAGCTCTGAACTGGTGAGACAATACGCCTCTTAACCTGTGTTTGTTTGAGGTCTTCTGATCATCTATATTCTTCTTATTGTCAAGAAATCCCACAAAAAGACCAAAAATGAATTTATCTTTCTAACAAGTATAACCTGTGTGGACAAAGCCTGATATAGTTTATTCCTCTGCGCCACAGAGCTCCATTGTTGTCCAAAAACTATGAAAAACGCCAATGCTTTGCACCAGTGTTTTGGTCTTTTTATGGGATTTGTTGACAAGAACAGGAACCCAAAATAATGTCAGCCTTATCCTTTATAATATTATATATGTATTGTATTGTATTATCTAACTTCTTTCATTCTACCATGTACATAATAGTTCTGGTTTTTTTTTTTTTACCTATCTTTGTTCTCGTTTTTAGCTGTATTTCTTTTTCTATCTTCCTGTAATTGTTCTTTAGAACTGTGTGTAAGTAAAGCAACTTAAAACCAGTGTCAAATTCCTTGTATATGTACACCACATACTTAAGCTGAGTCTGATTCTTTTCTTCACCTCCAGAGCACTCTTCTCTCGAGCCTGTCCCGCCACTTCCGCAGAGGCTCCCCATCGTCTCCAGCCAGCGGCATCCTCCCCTCCACCCAGTCCAAACCACCCACACCGGGCTCCAAGGCGAGCCATGAAGGTCAGGAGCCGTTCATCCAGCTCGTTCAGGCGTTTGTCAGACTTGTGCAGAGATAGATGTACATTTCCAGTAGAGCACACAGATCTCAAACACGAGATCCCCCCCAATATAAATACTTGCCATTGATTTACCTCCAGGAAAAAAACAACAACTTTCTGGTGTTTATGCCTCATTTTTATGTACACAGTTATTGCAGTAGTTAAAATAGCACAAATGTGTGACTTAGAGTGAGTGTTTATTCTAATATAATGTTTAATATTGATTGGAGCCATAATCTCATTTAGCCAAAACTGCTGTTATAACTACATTTAACATGACCACAACCAAAGTGTTTACTTTAAAAGGCCAATGAGAAGCTGCCTGATTGTCCAGAAAACCCTGTGTTATTATTATTAAGAGATCTTGGTGCTACTAAACATCAGTCACTGACTGTGGTCCATCTTTCCCAGGCCTAGTTTTATAGGTCACTTTGATGATACGTAATGACCAGACACGTTTCAAGTGCTACTTAAGAAATTAGACCTTTCAAATATAATCTTCTCATGTATAATGTGCTGCACTATACTTTTCCGATTCTCTTAATTTTCACTAAATCTCGATCTGAACTTTGCTATTTTCTTATCTCTGCTTATCCATGTACACATTTTAAAGTGGCTGCCAAGATTTGTACTTTAAAAAAAAAAAAGAAAATGTTAATAAAGGGACTTTGTACCACAATTGGGTTTCATCATTAAACTTTTCTTTACTGCATTTGCACATAATTCCTTGAACACACGGTAGTCCTGAACCATCCTATACATAAACTGACCGATTAAAACAAAAAGGTAAAAACAATGTCAATAAAATACATTTTCATGTTTTTATACGCATCATATAAAAAGAATAAAGGAAAAATATTTAAATTGCAGGAATTATTTACAAAGGCATTTTCTTTTAAAAGAAAAACTTTTACAACTTCAGTACCTAAAATAAATCAGATTATAGGCAGGTCATGTGCAGTTATAGTATAAAAAGGCTTTGCTATCTGGAGAGTAAGGTGACAGTTTTACAGCAGGACAGTAAGGCTGGATAAGGCCTGATGAACATTAGGTACCTACATTAACAAAAGCACTGAACGGCGTTGAGCCTGCAGATTTAGTAGCTGCAGTGTAAAGAGGTGTCACTATTGTTGTGATCCTCTGAGGATCCAGAGTGTCCGCCTGGCTGAGGCTCTGTAGTGTCTCCTACTGGCCATTGACTGGGACCTCCTGAAACAGAAAACACAAGTTGACATCAACAGACAGACGGGCACTAACAGTCACCTTACATCGTTGGCCTTAGACATGCAGGGTAAAACCAGTTGGTGCTGAAGGCTTTAAAAAAAAAAAAAACCAAAACATTAAAAATACAGCCTGCAGACACATGCATCTGACATCTTGTTTAAAAGGAAAATTTTGACATTTGCTTTCTTACTGAGAGTTAAGCTAGATGAGAAGGTTGACAAAACTGAAAACAGCAGCTTCCTTGGCTCGGTCCAAAGCTAAAAACAAATCTGCCTACCAGCACAATTTATATCGTTTGTGTAATCCCTACAAAAACCGAATCCAAAGATAAGTTGTGTTCTCTTGGCCGGTTACCTTCATGGAGTCCTGTCATCAACGTGAGGTTGCCAGGCAACCAGCGGGGAATCCCCATAAAACCAAAACACACTTGGGTTTTTGTACAGATAAACAAACGAGATGTTAATTAGTGAGCTTTACAGGTGCTGGTAGGGGGATCTTTTTTTTTAACCTTTGGACAGAGCCAGGCTAGCTGTTTCCCCCTGCTTTCAGTCTTCATGCTAAGCATGCTTCATGCATCAGATAACTGAAAGCCTGCACCTCAACCACACTAACCTTCGCCTGGTCCTCCAGACAGGCCTTTCAGGCCAAAGAGGGTACAGTAATTTGTCTATCATTACATCACATAGAGGGTGAGAAGGAAAAGAAGAGGTTCACTGAAGGAGAATTTATAACTGCAGACAAGAACATAGGTTTGACATTTTATAACTGGGGCATGTTTTGGGGTTTTTTGGCAAACTCACCTCCAAATTCCCCCTGGCTTTCTTCAACACTCCATGGGTTACAGACACTAAATAGAGGAAGAAAAAATATGAAGTCACATTATCTACATACTGGTAGAAGAGCTGAAACTGATGATCATTTTCATTATTGATAAATCTACAGATTTTTCTGATTTATCGTTTAGTCTATAAAATTACAGAAAATTGTGAAAAATTCCCAAGAAGACACTTTTAGATTGTCGTTCCCCCCCCCNCCCCCCCCCCCAACCAACAGCCCAAAACACAAAGATATTCTATTTACATACAGTAAAATAAACTACTATAAACAAGACTCATACACTGATCAATGATGACTCTTTCCATTCCCTCTTTGAGCTGGTTGGTTGTTCGGAGGCGTTTAACGGCTCCGCTCAGCATCCTCTCCTGCTGTGACAGCCTGCTCTTCAGTCTGGCTATCTCATTCTTCAGCAGCTCATCCTGATACGGAGGATAAAAAGATTGTTGAGATTTGGTTTTCAGTAGATACGGTATATGTGTTTGTGCGTGCCTACCTGCTGGTTGTTGACGCTGTCCCCTGCTGTGTTATCAGCTGGCAAAGAGACTCTCCACACCAGTTTGAGCGTTCGCCCAGCCTCCTCCAACACTTGCTGCATGGTGTTCATGCTGCTGAACAAACTCTTCAGATGCTGCTCTTCTATCACCTGTGAAGATGTAAACAAAATTATAGAATTTGTGCAAGCTGTGGAAGTAAAAGTAAAATATTTAAATGACCGGTATTAAAATCTTAGTACAGCCTTCACATTCAGCTACTGTGTTCCCATTATAATCAATCAGTACCTTGTTGTCAGAGCCCTGCTGTCTGAGTGTGTGCAGACACTCCTGCAGTTGTGTGTCCATGCTGTGCGACAGCTTACGGCCCTCTGAGATCTGCTTGCGGAGGGTGTTGTAGTCCTCGATCAGACCCAAAATATGGCGGCCGTTGCGATTGGCCCACATCCGGTGGCCTGGCACCAGGCGGGAGGGAGCGCCGGAGATGCTGTCTTCAGAGCTGCTGCTGAATGACCCACCGCCCACCTCTGAATGAGCATGACGTGTCTCACCTGAAAAGATTAAAGCGTGTTTTGAAATGCACAACACTGGATAACAACACTAACTAGAAAAATTACAGAAAATGCGTGGGAATGCTGAAATTTATTTGCAAAACACTGCTGAAAATGCAGATATGTGAAAAAGTACGTTAAAGGCTGAAGTAGAAGTAGCAGAAAAAGGCAGAAGTAGTAAATATCCCCACAAAGATAGAAAAACCAGTTTGTATCAGTATTTGTTAGTGTATTACTGTAATAATAATATAATATATAACATTACTATAATTAAACATCATGCCACTTCTGATGAGGTTTCCTTACCATGGAGGACACTGGTGTGTTTGTTGTGAGTCTGAAATGAGTGACGGAGAGTATTGCAGCCTTCACGAGCTGGTGACCTGCCTCCTTCATCTAAGACAAATGTAAAAGCAACACTGACATGACCTGGCACATTCCTGTGTGAGTTTACATGCTTTTGTATATCCGTCACAGGTAATTAGCATGCAAGTCTGTGGCCTTGTGTTTACCTGGCGAGGACAGCAGGTAGTTGATGTTGATAGTTTCAGAGCGGTTGGGCCCTCTGAGCAGCTGCTCCTCCAGTCTCTGTCGCAGTGCCGTGTTGGTCTGGATGCTCCTCTCCAGCTGCAGCCTCAGGTGTCTGATCTCCAACAGCAGCTCACTCAGGTCCACTGAGCCGGAGGAAGGGACAGAGACGGGCTCCTGGGTCGCCTCACTGGATTCTCCTAAGAGAAACAATGAAAGAGAGGGAAACATCATCTCATTAGTGTTACAGAACATGAAACAGAGGTTCAGAGCAAAATGTGAAAGGATTACAACAGCCCTGAATAAAATACTTCATCCAGGTGAAAGGTGAACACTTCTCTTGTTTTCTTTCCACCACAGAGATTCACTTTATATAGTCTCTCAATTTAAAACAATAAATGTAGTCATGTTGATTTGTTCGTGTGTAACAACCAACTACATATCTCTGATTTGATTAGTAACACTGCCTTGTCTCTCTATTACTATTTAAACTACATAACCCGTGAATAGGCTATTTAAAAAAAACAAAAAACTTGCAGTACCTTTGTGTTTCTGAGCTTCGGCCTTTATCTTTTCGTAAACGTGCAGCTCCACCCGCAGTGACTGCAGAAGATGTTGGGAGTCAGACAGCTGCTGCCTCTGGAGCTTCACCTCACACTGCAGCCTGGAAACACACACACACACACACCAAAATCAATGACCAAAAAGGTTTATATAAAAAAAATTTAAATTAAAAAAAAAAGATTTTGGGACACATACCATGCCGTACATCACTCTCTAACCAAGTTTCCTGTCGGTTTCTAAACTAACTATCCAATAGAAAAATAGGATAAGATGGTAGGATTTAGAACTGGACTATTGTGCTAGACTTTATTATATATTAGTTTTAGTCTGGTGTACTTAAACTGGCAACGGAGTGTAAAATCTGGGTGAAACATCTTAAAAATCAATGTTCCTTTTTAAAAAAAAAAAAAAAATCTGGGTGTTTTCCTCTGAAAATCACTAAAAACCAAATACAGTGAGCCCTGTGTATTTAGTCCACAAAACCACACACACTAAAGAGACATGGTAAGGAAAGGGAGAGGAGAAATGATCTGACAGTAAACTAGACTCCAGGTTTCAGGTTTCAGCCTCACTCAACTGGGTCAGTAGGACCCGGGGCAAGAGGTCACGTACCATCATTATGGTATGTATGCATGTGTGTGTTCGTGGTTGACACAAATGATAGACTATCATGTGTGGAGTTGTACTAATAGTGTGGAATAATGGTAATAGTAATAAGTAGTAATGATAGTGTGTGTGTGTACACGTACCTGTGCAGTTCCTCCTTGCTGTAGTGCAGTGAATCCTGCAGCTGGGAGTTTTCTTGGCCGCTGTGTTCCAGCCTCTCCGCAAGTCGGCTGTTTTCTTGCCTCAGAGCTTCACACTCCTTCCTGCTCTGCTCCAGTTTGGCTGTGCGCCTGGCCAGAGTCTCCCGTAGCTTCTCGTTCTCCTTCTGCTTGTCTGGAGGAAATAATAATAATATCTGAGTTATTGTTGAGCACCACATCAGTGATACACAAATGTATGTTTTTGATAAAGGCATGGGCAAAACAGCACCAGCCAGGACAGACTGGCAAATCGTATCTTGAAAAATATTTAGAGGTCTCTCTACCTCTAATGGACAGAAAAGGTGTGTATGTGTTCCTAAATAATAGGTTAAAGTGAGTTTGTTCGAAAATGTGTGTTTTACCTCTAGACCCCATGTTGAGCTGTTCCTTCAGGGATTGGTTTTGTCCCCAGAGGAATCGCACCTCATTGGCCAGCTGACCCTGCTCCTCGTTGCCCTGGATGAAGATGTTGGTGGCTGCTGAACACGAGCACATACACACACTCGTCAGTCAACAAAAAACGGCATGAGAGAGAGAATGAAACACAGGCAGATGATTTTAGGTGTGTACCTGGGTCTTTCTCCACCTCGGCTAGTCTCTTCTCCAGCTGTTCCCTGAGACGGTCGTTTGTGCGGATGCTCTCCTCCAGGCGCTGCCGCAAAGCTCGGATCTCCTGTAGATGTTCCGCCAGCAACTCTGACGGAGACACACGTACAAAGCTAAATTAAAGTGGTGCTTTAGGCGGATTTAGTATTGCACTTACATAAGAAAAAGGCAAGGCTTACACGGGACAGATTAAAAATAGAGTAGTCAAAATCTAAACAGCAGAGGCCGAGATACCCTGACTTTTAGTCTTTAGGATCGGTCAAGCTACAATAAACACTAGATCCTACATTTCCCATAATGCAACTTGATAACCTCTCTTGTTAAACCCTCCCTGCATGGTAAATGTCCATGTATTTCAAACACCACACCACAAGTTTGTAAGACAGGTTTTCTGCTAAAAAATTAGTGTTCTCCAAGCACAAGCCGAGATAACCCTGATGACATCACTACGACATTATCAGGGTTATTTCTTTTCCAGACTTTGGAAAGCTCTTTCAGAGCCACAAAAGACACAAACTGTTTTTTCACAGGCTGAATACTCATCACGAGTAAACTGAACCTTGTGTAAAATCAGTGGAGTGCCCCTTTAATAAATAATTCTACATGTTTATTCAAACCACAATTTGATTGTCTGAAAATGGAAGCATTTTGCTTTCTGATTTGATCTACACTACTGTGTAAAGTGTATTATAAAATCAAAAGTCTAACTAACATGATGATCAACCTACTTAGGCCCCATATTTACCTGAATTCATCGTGCGAGGCTGTTCGGCAGCATTCTTTGGGGAGCCAATGTCTCTGTCTCGTTTATGTGTATCCGTCCGAGGCCCTGACCCGTTGTGGCCGTAATCCTGTTCCTGATGGTGGGAGCTGGTCTGGGCCATGATTGAGCGATGCAGGTCCAGTTCACTGCGCAGGGTGGCGTTGAGCTCCTCGCTGCCTCTCAGCTGCTCCTGCAGTCGCCCGTTCTCCCTCTGCAGGCCCTGCAGTCTACCGGACGCACCTTCCTCCTGAGCTCCTCCTACAGGAGGGACAGCTGCTCCCGTCCAATCAGTGGGGTCTCGCTGGCCTAAACATGTAGAGGGAGACAACAACGGGTAAATAATGAAAATGTAAAATATAGATATTCACCATCACTTCTCGTGTTCTAAAGGGCCTTTTATTTACATCATGTTTGTGTGAGCGACCTTTCTGTTACCCCTCATCACTCATTATTAATCCCTAAATTAATACTACGTCATGCTCCACCTTCTATAGTTAGAGTTGGTAAACCAAATTGTCATCCACTGCTATATTCTCCACGCTAACGGAAGTAGCAACAGAACAAGATGAACCACGGCAACATACGAGCCTAAACAGGTTAAGTTTTGGCAACTATACAGTGTTGTAGCAAATAGGGAAATGTGAGTTTGGGTCTAAAGGCCCCTCTGCAGGACTTTTCATGTATCCACATGCTTCACTTGTCTCTGTAACAGCCTCCACTGTCTCTTTTCCCGAGGGAAACACAATTTGAAGATGAACTGGATAGGTGCTCCTGAATAATGCAACTTTAAGTGGAGGTAGATTGAAACTGGACACCTGCTCTGCCCTTGTCCTGCTTTGTCCTGGGGGACGCCTCACTGCAACAGAATGGATCCGAGTGGAAAATAAGTGCCATTACAGGCTGCGACTAGGCAGGCCGGGCCCGTGGACAAAGACTCAGGTAATTTCAATGATATACCACCGAGGCAATAAAAAGAGGGGGATATATGAATTTTTTAAATGGAGCAAACTGAGATAATCTTAGTGTGGCATAAAATAACCAAACAGTCTAGTACACACTATACCTAGCTGGGCCCCGCTAGGTATAGTGTGACACTTAAGACTATATTTTGATTGGCTTTCACACCCAATCACAAATAAATTCCACAGCATTCGTACAGGTTTTTAAGAGTAAAATTCAAGCACTTTGAAGGCACCTAATTTCCAGAATCTCAGAGCCTTTATCATCACATCTAAATTGTTACAGGATTGTTTCATTTCAAATAGTGAAAGATTTTAGGTTTACATGACTGATTGTGTAGATGAAACACCAGATTATATTGAAAATCAAGCATTTTTCAAGGAGTATATTCAAATTTAAGCATATTCCTTACCTTGACAACATAACAGTTAAAATTAAGCATTTTCCAAAGTTTCAGTATTACATCTCGAAGTCTGCAGCTGTGCTTACTGTGGGCTCGATTGTCACCCTGTGTGGCCGGGCTGCTGTAGCAGGAGGAGGAGGTCCTGTCTGAGTGGTACAGATCAGAGTGAGAGCTATGGTGGCTGCTGGGACTTTGGTGCCTTAACTGGTTCTGCAGGCTCTGGATCAGACAATTCTTCTCCCGCAGTTCTTTAGCCAACCTGGGAGGAGGAGGAAGAGGAGGGGAATTAGTCATGTTAAATACTTAGTCTCCCAGAGGACCCAACAGCTGGAGTTTATCCATCACATCGTTGCGCTGGGTATTGGAGAGCAAAACAATGTAAAACAGAGAAGATAAGTACACAAAAAAGAGGAATAGCGCCCAAAACAAATTGAGAGACAACTTAAGACTGAATACGTCAAGAAAAACATGTTTCTAACTAGAGGACTTGCAACTTTCAGCAGAAACACACAGCTGGAAAATATGAAAGAGGAGTTCACAGCAAACGTCATGCTGTCTGTCTGGATCAAACCCACTCACAGGTCCAGCTGCTCGCTGGTGCATTCAGCCAGGCTGAGGTTTTGCTGGACGAGGAGGCTAATGTGCTGCTGCAGCAGCTCTCTCTCGCCCTCTAGCTCCACACGCAGGTTATGTATCTCCTGCTGGATTCTAGCCGGGCTGTCAGGAGGATCTCTCACGCTCTCCTCATAGGACAGCAGTGACTCTAATCCCTGCTGGAGCTCCCCAAGACTGCCCACATCAGTAATAATAAAGATTAACGTATGTCATGATGAGCAACTTTAATTTCTAATCTAAGAAAGAGTCATTAAACACGTCATTGTGTAACATCAAAATAGCAATTTTTAGAACCACAGACACTAGGATTTTACTATTATTCCCAATCAAACATAAAGGAAAACTGCACTTGGAGTTATCTGATGAAATTTCCTTTTACGACATACTATACTATGACTTTTTTTAACAAAATACTATACTATGACATTTTTTATAACATACTACACTATACTATGACGTTTTTTACGACATACTATACTATGAATTTTTTTATAACATGTTTATGACATATTATAAAGTTTTTTACGACATACTATACTATGAAGTTTTATGACATACTATGAAGTTATTTACAACATACTATAACGTTTGTTTTAACATTGACATATTATAAAGTTTTTTACGACATACTATACTATGAAGTTTTATGACATACTATGAAGTTATTTACAACATTCTATAACGTTTGTTTTAACATTTTTACGACATACTATACTATGAAGTTTTTTAATGAAACACTATACTATGACGTTTTTTACGACATAATATACTATGAATTTTTTTATAACATTTTTATGACATACTATACTATGACGTTTTTAAAACATTTTTACGACATACTGTACTATGAAGTTTCTTTTTGACATACTGTGAAGTTTTTTATGACATATTATAAAGTTTTTTACGACATACTATACTATGAAGTTTTTAAGACATTTTTACGACACTGTACTATGAAGTTTGTTTTTGACATACTGTGAAGTTTTTTACGACATACTATACTATGACGTTTTTTAACGAAATACTATACTATGATGTTTTTTACGACATAATATACTATGAAGTTTTTTACAACATATTATACTATGACGTTTTTTTGAAAATTTTTACGACATACTATACTATGAAGTTTTTATGAAATACTATGAAGTTTTTTAATGAAATACTATACTATGAAGTTTTTTATAACATACTACACTATACTATGACGTTTTTTACGACATAATATACTATGAATTTTTTTATTAAATTTTTATGACATACTATACTATGAAGTTTTTTATGAAATACTATGACGTTTTTTACGACATACTATGACGGTTTTTACGAAATATTATACCATAACGTTTGTTTTAACATTTTTACGACATACTATGCTATGAAGTTTTTTAATGAAATACTATACTATGAAGTTTTTTACGACATAATATACTATGAATTTTTTT